>CP045894.1:28723201-28761625 GCA_013387185.1 Caligus rogercresseyi | reverse complement strand
TTCGCTCGTCCAATAACGATCATGTTCCATAAGACAAAACATTAAGGTTAAATATCAACAACACTCCTGCCCGGAAAAAAATGCAGCAATAGTCATCGACCTCTAGGAAGAGAAATGCAGGACTGCGTTTGCACTATTACTAATAGTGCAGACGCACTCCTGCATTTTCTCTTATGCACAAATAGTCTATTAGTGCATAAGACCCTGCAAGTTCTCTTAAAAGCATCTTTGCTACCCTCCCTCCCTACTGCCGGCTAGCTAGCTAGTTGCTTGTTTCTTCTAAAGCTTTAAATTCTTCCTTCGATACTTTATATAAATAGGAGTGTTTTTTCTTCTTATTATTATTCATTATTGTACCTTCCTTGTCAGAAGAAGAAGGCGTTATGCTGAAAAATAAATCGTATTAATTTCAGCTGTTAGTGACAGCTTACACGAGACTTTGTAGTTAGAGATGTGCTGAAGTATTCAGTTTATGAAGCTTTAGAATCCTCGTTTTTCAACAGTTTCACGCTTAATTTCACATATTTATCTACTAAATTTGCATTGATAAACAGGTAAAAGTACGTTATAAATGGATGCAAATATGAAGTCTATTTAATAAGAATGTATATAACGATTTTTAATATTATAAGAGTGTCATCAGTTTCTTTTAATACTAAAACCAAAGAGGGAAATTTCACTTGAATCTAAAAAGTAATTTAATGAACATATGGTTTGAGCCAATAGGTTAATAAAGTTATATAAAACTGTGGGGTACAAGAATTCCTAATATATTTATCGCAGCATTATATATAATCTAGAGTGCCACTAGGAAGTAAATAGTGAAGCTTTCAGAGTTGAAATATTCATAATGAAAATCTGAGGACCAAAACAAGGAATAACTTTTTCAAAGCTTAATTATATATCTAGGATTACAGCATATAGGTTTTATTTTAATTTTTGCTACAAAGGGAGCCAAAAAATAATACTATTAGAATATTTTTATGCAATTAAAAATGCAAGATTTCCACTGTTTGACCCTATCGACATTTAAAATACAGATCATCAATCGGTAGTCCACGGTCCTTTTACTTCATGAAACGGACGTTTTGGGTTCTCTCTGTATTTAAAGTGCATTTGAGTGAATTCTTTAAAAAGACGTTAGATATGAGGGAAGCATCCCTAGTATCGCATATGGTACTGAGTAAACAGAATGAGTTAGCCAAATGCGTTGTTGTTTTTGTTGTTATTTTCTATAAGCGCATTCTTCTTATTATTTTCTTTCTCTTTCTCGCTCGAGGTTTTGTTATTAGCTGGCCTAGAGGACTCTCTTCTCCCTATTCCTCTTTTATTTAATGATATTTCACTGCATCTAAGGAGTTTTCCCCTTGATTTGCGACTGCGTAGATCAATCGAGTTTTCTCCATGTCGTCTTCAGGTGGTGCAGTGGGCAGCGATTCCACTCCCTCCGTTCCGGAGACGGAGACCCCTTCCGAGAATAATGCACCTCTGGAAAATCCGGAGCCTGAGCAGCCGGCTGCTGTCCAGCCTGAGGCTGAGGGAGGTGGAGAGCAAGTGGACAAGAAGGAAGAAGAACCGGAGGAAGAATCCGATGATGATGAAGGAATCCTGGAAGACTCGCCCTGTGGGAGATGGAGCAAGCGACGGGAAGAGGTGGGGAACAAATATATTTGACATGAGGGCTCTTTAATATGACGGAACATTCAATTTAAAACTTTATATACTCACTAAACCTTTCAATGATACTCAACTTAGTGGGGGATAAGCGTGTTCAATTCTCGAATCCCCAGAGGAGAAGGGCAATATTGATGCAATTATCTAAGATGGACCAAGTTTAACAATTCTAGTATACTTATTCAGTTCCATAAGGCTGATTTTGCAATTCCATTTGACCAAAGAGGCTTCGACCATCGGACTTAAGTTGTTAATATCTGGGCATCTTGTGACAAAAAAAATTATTGACGTTTTTTAAAGTCTCTGATTATACTGACCACCGACTCATTCAATAACTGTATGTTCAATATACTCAGAAAAATACTCGGTGGAAGGCATCTTATGTCGACTTAATGTATATTCTAAATGCCAAGGTATCAACAAAGAGACAGGAAGGAATAATTGTTATCCATTGAGTATTATAAGTATAAAAACCAAGTCTTAAGGAATAGAAAAAAAGGGGAGAAATGACAACACCCTCTGACGGCGTTGTAAGGGACTAATTTTTTATAACACATAATACAAGGTGACTACGTCACTGATTTCTGATTTTTCTATATGCAAGACTACTAATTTGTATACAAGACGTGACATTTTAAGTCGCTATACGTCAGCGAATAACTTTCCATGCTTAGTATTTTGTTTCTTCTTTCTTGAATATCCTGTTATTACATTGGTCGGTGATATTAGCATATAGGATACTACACTACACTCAAATTAGAAAACCATATGCTTTTATAAGTAACAATCTACTGATTAGACGAGCAGATTAGCATTTTTGACCAGTAAACTTGAAGAATCCCATTGGTAACTTAAAAATAAGTCTATCAATATATTAGAAGAAGGTAGTGCCAAAACAAAATCAATAATCATTTTTTTCTACTTAAAATACAATTTAAAGTTATTTTAAAAGTTTAAATTTAAGTGATTATTGGTTTTGGGACATTTATGGCATTTGAGTCATGGGGTCATTCTAACCCACTTGTTTATAATCATGTTTGTGGTTTGACCATTATTTATCCACGTTTACTCATAATAATGAATATGGAATGCCAATTTGCACTCTTGATCTTAAATGACGTTTTTAGCTA
Organism: Caligus rogercresseyi; assembly: GCA_013387185.1. Classification (NCBI taxonomy): domain Eukaryota; kingdom Metazoa; phylum Arthropoda; class Copepoda; order Siphonostomatoida; family Caligidae; genus Caligus; species Caligus rogercresseyi. The sequence goes on along the minus strand of CP045894.1, from coordinate 28,758,821 downwards.
TTTTTTCAATTAAATGTTCAGACTTTAAGTCCATGCTAAGAATATTATACATTTATAAAGCTACTGATATTTATTGAATATTCGAATTGCCTTTCGTCAATAATAGCGTCTGTAGGATGATAGTATTTTATTATTATATATAAATAATATTTATTAAAATATCACAACAAAAGCGTAGTTATTTGCTATAGTATTTCAAAAGTAGAGTACAAATATTTAATTTTATTTACTGAAAACAGGAAAATATTGCAACGGATTTATTCCGTACATCTAAAAAATATATAAATATAGCGAATTTATATTTTGTTGAGCTCTGAATGAATTTTTTGGGTGTATTTCAGGTCAAGTACCGGGATGTACCCGGCGTGGATGCGGCATTCCTTGCCATGGACAACGAGGAAGGTGTGGAAGTCGTTTGGAACGAGGCAAGCTTCTCCGAGGGCAAGAAATCCAAGGCTCAAGAGGACAAGCTCAAAAAAGTCTTTGAGGCCCTCACTTTGATTGATCACCCCAACATTGTCAAGTTCCATCGCTTCTGGACAGACTCGGGCTCTCCCCCTAAGGAAGCCGGGCCGCCAGTGAGCGTCAAGGAGTCCGAACAAAGAGACTCTGGATCCCCAACCCCGGCAGCCAATCAAAGCGCCCCTGATGGCGGGGGCCAATCACAACAGCCGAGCAATGAGCATCAAACTGCGCAGCAACAACAGCAAGTAAGCGGGCCGAAGCATCTTCAGAGGCCCCACCCAGTAACAGCGGTGCCCCCAGCACACATGGTAGCAGTCAGTGCAATGCTAGCAGCAGTGTCCTCCCAGGTAGTGCATCCAATCCTCCTGGGGGCAATGTGAACAGCAGCAGCTCAACGGAGTCCTCCGCTCAGGATGTGCATATCAGTACTCATCTCTCATCCAACACCACCGCTCCTGCAGAAAAGAAACACAGCGTCCTCAAGAACAAACCCCGGTTGATCTTTATCACGGAGTACATGTCCTCCGGATCCCTTAAACAGTTCCTACGGAGAACTAAGAAAAATGCGAGGAAAACCCAACTGACCTCATGGAAGAGGTGGTGCGTTCAAATCCTTTCCGCTCTGAGGTGAGAAAAATTTAAAATATATTGATAGTAATAATAATAGTAATAACTGAACACAGAGACGAAAAATTTACTGGACTTGAAGATCTAAAATGACTTTTCCACTTGAAAATAGGAAAAGGAAATCATAAATTAAAGTAATAAAAAAATAATGTTTATTTTGTTCGTTCATATCTGTCGTTACTATCTGAAGTGAAACAATGAGGAAAACAGGGCTATCAAATGAAAGAAAAAAATTATGTTTATTTGTAAGTTAGCGAGAACAACCTCTTAGTTATCTACCCATCAGTTCACATAACAAAGTTGAGTAATTATGCCAAACGACGAAATGTTGTTTTGAAATATGGAAAACTTCTGGAAAGCCTTTGAATGATGGAAGTCATTGGAAAAACATTTATGTAGCTCAAATGAAATACTTTTTTGGGAATATACTATACTAAGATAATACTACTGATAGTTGCCTTTGATGGATTTATTTTGATACGTCATTTGAAATAATAACTATGATTATTTTATTTTAAAAAACCAATTCATATATTATTTTCTCCTCCCCACAGATACCTTCATCTAAATTGCAATCCTTCCATTATCCATGGAAATCTCACATGTGACACCATCTTCATCCAGCACAACGGTCTCGTCAAAATCGGATCCGTCGCTCCCGACATCATTCACAACAACGTTAAAACATGTCGGGACAACATCAAGAATCTTCACTATTTGGCTCCTGAATATGGAGGTGAGTGAAATAGTACTTCTAGCATGATCTACAATAAACAATTTAGGAATAGAGAAGGAAATTTATATACTTAAAATACATTATTGCATTTATAATCTCTTTTCATCTCCCATGACTGCAAGGCTTTGTCTCTATGTGCTTTTTATTCTTATCCCCTAGAGTCCATCAACATTCACCCCACGACGGCTATGGACATATACGCCTTTGGCGTCGCGGCCCTTGAGATGGCCGCCTTGGAGATCTCTGCCAACGAGGAGTCCGTGGGCGTCATTTCGGACGAGGCCATCAAGAAGACCATCGAGTCTCTGGAGGACGAGCGGCAAAAGGACTTTATCCGTCTCTGCCTGAGCCCAAATCCCCTAGATCGACCCTCCGCATATGATCTACTATTCCATCCAGTCCTATTCGAAGTCCACGCATGCAAGCTCCTCGCGGCACACAAGCTCGTTAATCTACCAGGTAAGTCTTCTTCTACATTCTTTTGGCCACTCTTGCCCCGCATTCACAATGTGTTTTTCTAATTTATTTCCAGAATTTGACACAAGTATGATGGGGAGGTTCCTTACAAATAGGTTCAAGGCTCAGGAAAGAGGGAGGGAGCAAATATATACTATCAAACTTGAATACACCACTCGTTTTATAATTACTCCACTCAAACTAAACCCTATGAGTGCCCAACGATCATTTAAATACCCTTAAAATCAACGCAAAATATAAAGCACATAATTGTTCTATTTAAATTTGTATTCCTTTTTTTCCTCTAAGCACTGGTTATTAATTATATAATAAGTCGATAAACTTGTTTATAATATAACTCTAGACACTCATGGACTAAGAGTACCAACCTAACTGAATGAACAATAGACTGAATAAAAACGACAATATCAATGTCAGCAACTAATGAAACAAAGAAGGGATGGAAGGAAGTATTCCTATTATCATAATCCCTTAAACTCTCAAAGACTAAATACAAAATCTTAATAGAATCTGTGGAAATTACCAAAGTTATATGATATTTTGCTTTAAAAACATGCTTCAATATACTTTGCTTTTTAAAAAGGTTACAAATATGCCTTGTTTTTGAATTTAAGTTGGTTGGCAAGAATGTTATTTTTATTTATATAAAGTAGTAGAGCTTTTTGAAGTGTAAGTTCTATCTTTGTTGTGAGTGAAAATGACCCTGTTTCCGTATTTGTATCAAATGTATTTCATTATAAAGCAACTAGTCTGAAAGGTCATTGAAGGAGTGCTTACTTTAGTCTTATGTAATAATTAAGATAATACTTAACCATTTTTTATTATGTCACTTTATTTTAAATTCGTTAAAGTACATCCATATTTTGTCAAAAATCAATAATATTTAGTTTGACGTCACTGGCTATTTGTAGTTGTCGTCCCTTGTCAAAATATTTCATTTTTGTTTGTTCCATTTTTGTATACATGATTGATTATATTTTGCTTCCTTCTAGTACCTAGTCTACGTATATAATCAATTTTACGCTCCTCTAATTTTATTTTATTTATCTCTTGATCTTGATAGTTAATATTAATGAAACCATGAACGACAAGGCTATCCAGGCTCACTACGGTAAAGACAGCACCCTAGCCACAGTTCTCAAGGATGGAAAGCTAACGGAATTCAAGCTGAAGGACTTCCCGGGCACTGAAAAACTGGAGAAATTTATTGAGGATGTCAAGTGAGTTATTATTAGTAGTACTAGAGAAATAACTTTCTGCTCACAGATGTCTTCAATATGCTTCTGTAAAGCTCATAATTAAAACAACAAGGGACTACAATATGATTAAATTTAGAACTTACTTAATAATGTGTCCTCTCTATCTGTACATATGTTACAGTAAGGAGACGTAACTAAGGAATATACGATATAAGACTCACTGGCAGTTGATTTGAAACACAATTATTTGTCATAACTGTGGCATGTAGGACCCCAGAACCAATAGACGCTTGGGTTTAAACCTCAAATATACATTACTGTGACACCTGTAACTGTAGTGGATTGTAGGTGGATTTTTTAGTCCCCAAATTATTATAATTGTGACATATAAAAACATGGTTTGATTGTTTATGTGACATGATACTTACTGCAGCATGTATATAGAAAAGGCCATCTACAAACGCAAATAATACTACTCTATGACTTGTCAGTTTTAATAATAATAATTTTTAATTTCGAATTAACCTTGGATATAATTATGCTAAGGATATACATCGTAATAACCAAGGTAAAATGAAATACAATGTATACCCATATTATTAAGAGAACTGACTTTTAGCTTGTCGGTGTGCCATCATTAAAAACCATCGAGAAGCGGGATGAATAGTATCACAATGTAACGTGAGTTCCTGTAATAAAACGCAAGACTTCCTGAGTAAACTGATTTTAATTTCATCAAAATATAATATATATATCCATCGTCTTAACCGTCTGTGAATAAGTATGTAGGATTTCTCTTGAGGGTATGTGGTCAACCCGTCACAACATTATATTTTTGATGACTTGAAAATAATAGAATTAGCGGCATCTATCTATGAAATAAACATATTTTTTAATTATACTCGTATATCCCTTGGTATCAACGATTATATAGAGTGAAATACAGTCGTCCCTCGCAAAGTCGCGACGGCCTGGATCCACTACACGACCACCGCGATATATATGAGGGTCGCAATGTTGATATATATTGAATAAAATTCTGCCATTGAGTTCATATGGGGACGTTTTGCCGTGAAAAAAAACGGGAGCCAAGCCGTCGTCGCGAAGTAAAAGAACTGCGAGATGTCGAGGGGTGAAGTAGCGAGGGCCGACTGTAACTACACAAGATCCTATCAGTTTTGGTTAATATGTTTTTTTTTAGAAATGGCATTTATCCCATAACGGCCTTTGGTCAGAAGAAGGTGTACGAGGCCTCTGAGCCTGCCAATGAGCGAAGGAGCTCTCCTGAGCTAGCCGAGAGCCCTGCCGTCAATCTCTCGGGCACTTCTCCAGAGTACGAGCCCGAGCTGAGACGCTGCCATTTGATTCATACTACAATTTACTTTACTCCGGAGCTGAAGGAGTTTCACATGTCTCTACTTCTCAAACTCGAAGATGCAATGAATCGGCAGCTCTACTGCCCCATTTCACCCGGGGAGTCCGCCTTGGCCTTGTCAGAAGAGCTAGTCTACAATGCTTTCATTAATGAGGTAAGCTGCTGCCTACTTAGTTTATTTGGAGAATACAAGACAATAGTCAGAAAGGTACTTTATATTAATTAATATTGATGTAAATCAACAAATAGAAGGAATGGACTTATGTGTCTTAATATTCTTCTTTACCTTTTCTAGAAAGTCCATAAGTTTTTTGTGGGTCTTGGGAAGATCTCTGATATTTATAAAACAATTTAAAGTATATTTCATGTGGTTTTTTCTTCTTTTCCAGGCTGATTTTTTAATACTTACGCAAGTATTGGAAGATTGCCTACGGAAATTGTCAGTGGCCTCATTGGAGGAGAGTGCAAACATCCCTGAGCACGAGCTCATTCCCGGCGAGAAGGGAGAGCCACCCAAGGCCGTCGTGGCGGAAACCATTCTTTACACCGTGCCGCCAGAACAGTTTGTCAGCTAACAGCATCCTCTTTTACTCCTTTGTCACAAAAATGAATTTTAGAAGAAAAAAACCCAACTCATTCTCAAGGATCTCTCCGCTGTATTTGATTCCCTTTCATTTGTCATTATTTCACGTTTCACGTCAGGTGATCACACCTGACGGGAAATCCTCACTCTACCTCACTTACTAAGATTAACTTATCCTGTACTTCTACTATATTCTTATTATTATCATCATATCTACTACGAAATGACACAACACTTCTTATTTTTATCTTTTATTTTGTGTATTATTATCATTATGAACACTTTAAGAATCAATAAATTCAACGGGACATCCCAGCATTTCAACTATGTCAGTCTACTCGATTATCTTCAGGGACAAATATCCGCCTCAAGGTGGTTAAAAATAGTCTACTTTTAATTATCTTGAGGTATACATATCTCTATTGGAATATATTCGCCACAAGGTTTGAAACCCAAATAAAGAGGAAGTGACGATAATAGGAGTCGTCGGGGCACAGAGAATAAAGAGTGCCGAAGCAATCTAAGGGAGCAGTGATTATTGGAATACTTGTTATGATCGCCATTTTGAAAGGGGGAGGAGGTTGAGATAGTGTTAACTCGATAGAAAGAACTAAAGAGAGAGGACGCCTTCATATTTTTATCATGCAATAGGAGAGAGTGAATTGACATCATCGCCACTCTCTATTCCATGGGGGAAAATACAATAGATGTATGATGTCTCTTAAGTTCTTTCTCTTGCAGTCTTTTCTCAACAATGGAGAGCAAACAAATATACCATGCTTCGAAAAACATAAATCTCCATGCGAACCTCATTCTACTTTATATCTTCATCCATTAAGAAAAGAGCGTCAATTAAATTTCAAAGAACATTATTTATTTTATTTCCTCATACTTAGATACACAAGCAAAGACAGTCTTAATAATGCGACGAGGGCGGTGCAGATAAGAAGAAATCTCCGCACGAATGAACTCTAGTCGCTCCTTTGATAAATTATTATCTGATATAAAAAACTTAATGCATTAAATTGTATTTCACTTACGTTACTTAATAACTTAAAAAAGGATATAAATGAATTTGAGGTATTAAAAAAATATTACTACATAATAGGAATATATATATAAATATAATTATATAATCATGAGGAATGATGTGTTGATTGTCGATGCCTTCTCTGGATGATGGACGACTTGTAGGAACTCCGTCGTGGCTTCTGGATATACAACTTGTTGTTGGGCCCACGTCGAACTTTGAGGATTTGATACTTTTTCTTAAGCTTGGACCTTAGTAGGAGTCGTGAGAGTGCTTTCCTGGATATCTGAGCCCGTGTCGTCTTCGAACGGAGTCCAATCTTCGGACGCTGGGTGCCTTATGACGCCTCCGAGAACGGAGGATGGCCTTTAATATTTTGTCTCGTTGGGGGTCGTCCATTTTGTTGCGTGAGATGCGCCTTCGAAGGGAGCTCTCAAGGATCCCTGACTCTTGGTCGCTGAAGGAAAACCAACGGCTCGGGTTGTTTTCTAGGTTTTGAAGGTCTCCTCCTCCTCCAGATGTGTACTCGTAGTCTTGGTCCTTGAGAGCTCCGATGTCATCGTAAGATCCCATATCTGTCCCAGCGTTCCAGACATATTTGCTTGGACTCAAAAAGGAAGATTATAAAATACTCAATGCCCAAAAGCTAATCTCTTACTAAGTGCTCAGACTGGTTAATGTTTTATACTTTACATCAAATCTAGATCATATATCGAAATATACAGGGGTGAAAGATAGCTGGAAAGCTGTAACGACAATATATTTATAACTAGATGGGCGTTCCGTTAAAAGTGAAATTCACAAGTCAAATAGAACTTGATAAAAATACATGTTTGTGTACGAATAGGAATTAAATTTCAACATGCTGGCTATAAAATATTTCTATGGGTAGAAACTATCATTAGGAAATTAAAAGTACGGCAAGAACATTGAATTACTTTCATCCTTGTAAAAAAAACTTTCTGGTTTGTTTAAATCTGGCATTACAAAGTAACAGTAACTTACTTTATGTTCGTTTCACTTATGATAATAATTTTAGCAATTTTTACCTTAAAAGATAACAAGTTGCCACCCAATAATTTCACAATTCTTAAAAAAACACCTTTATATAAGATTGGAGAGATTACGACATTGCATACCCTTTGAATGGCTAGTTTTTTTTATTTTTCGTGAGCCTTTTTGACTATTTTTAAGGGTATAATCCCTTGTATTAATTATATCAGCTAAAAAAATTAGGTGCCACTTTATATTCGCTTATAATTATTATTTGTTTTGTGTATAAACTTTTATTGATCCACACAATTTAATTTTACAACAGTAAAAGTATTTGAACTCCTCAATGAACTTGAAAAATATTAACTTTTGGGCTTGATTGAATTGATAGATTTATTACAAAATTTACAAGAATATATTGATTTAATAGTGAGGACTGTATTATCATTGTAAATGCTTCCAAGAAGTCTTCTTCGTGCTACAGAAAATGAACTTTTTCGTAAAAAAACTTCTAGCGACAACAACTATTTTGGTTAATTTTTTTGAAAACAAAAGCAACTATAAAAAAATATTTCTTAAGTTTTCCAATCCATACAATCAATAAGTTGATTACAATGTGGAAAGGAAAGGGTATTAAACAGGGTATGTAAAAAACCCAAAATTTTGAAAAAACGCGAAAAAAATCGGGTTTTACCGTAGGTTTTTTCGAAATTCGGGTTTTTCATTACACATTAATTAGCTATTAGCTAATTAATGATGTAATGAAAAACCCGAATTTCGAAAAACCCACTGTAAAACCCGGGGTTTTTAACCGTTTTTTCAGGTTTTTTCAAAATTTTCGGTTTTTTACATACCCTGGTATTAAAGGAACGAAACGTAGAACGGAACACAAAAAGATACGGAATGAATAAATGGAGCGCTCATAAGACTTCATAAATCATTTTATGCAAATCCATTATAATATGTTTATAGTATTTGTTCATATCAGTAAAAGAAAACATGAACGTAACAAAATTTTAACGGTATAGTTTTTATCGCATAACTTTGTACTGTGAAAAAATAATTGCGGCCCCACAAGTGGTGGTATGCAAAGATGATAATTAAAAGTATTGTGCTTCTTTCTCCATTAAAGTATAGAGTATATATTTATTTATATAATTGCTCAACAAGATTCTAAATATATAGTTATACCTTCACGTAGTTAAAAATATATTATTTTTCGATACAATTAAAGCCCCAAAAATGACTGATGGCTCAGCTTAAACTACCAAATCTATTGACAGACTTGTTGATTTGACGTTCATTCGTAATCGTTTCGTTCGCGAACGATGAACAATTTTTTTGGCGAACGACAACTAAAAAATTATATCCTTCATCGTTCATTTTTTGCACCAATTTTTTTCTTTTTCATGAGAAAAATTTTCTTTAAAAAAAACGTCATCAGTTTTCTTTCAGAATGGCGAGAAAAAAATCCTTTCTAAAAACAAAGTAGACATATATAATGTCTATATATCATATTATTAATTATATGTCTACTTTGTTTTTAGTGTATATTTTTACACTTGTATTGTAGAAAGAAATAAAATCATATAACCGAAAAAAAAAATCCTTTCTAAAAAAACCGTCGTCAATTTTTCAGAATGACGAACGATTCAATTTAAAATTAACGATGAACTATGATAACTTTTGGTGAACGACAAACGAAACGACAATTTTTTGCGAACGTCAACAAGTCTGCTATTTGTTCCGGTGAGGTGGGTCCAATCTAGGAGCTAAACAAACAAACAAAAGTCTGCTATTTGATTACAACCTTGATTGTCTCCTTGAACAGTGCAAAAATCGGTGGCTTCACACAATTGTATATATGTAGGATCCCGCATTTATGTTAAAAATCCCTTCTCCTCCTAAGAAAGTACCGTGTTTCTTTGTCCTTAATATGTTAATAAAAAGTGCCAATCATCAATTGATTAATCAAATAATTAAATATAATTTAAAATATACATTACTTTAGAGTACTCAACATATTTCCTTTCTGATAAATTCTACTCCACAAATTAGTAGAGCTTCAGTTAAAGCTACACAAAATTTTACCACAACTTTGATTTTCTAATTTTTAAATGGCATTGAGAAAAAAGATTGGAATACCATTGATGTAACTCACTGTTTTATATACACACAACGTCCCTATAAACACTATATTTATGTGTTTTTTTCGGATCTGAGAGTCGGACGCCTCCTGGGATTTTGCCTTACCTAGCATATGTAGAGACCATCTTGTGAAAGTTTGAAAGAAATCGAAAAGCATCAAGGGATGTTGCTCAAGTGACCCAAAAATGCTAAATAAGGATCATCCCCATAATAAGTAATCTATATAAACTTAGTAATTCTGAACTCTTCTATGTTAGTCCCGATTGCAAAAAAACCAGTTATGCATTTTACGTGTGTTAACATAGTCTGTTAATTATATACATAATGGATTGTCATAGCTTTCATAAAGTTGGATTCAGTCCGCATTTTATCTTTTATAACATAAAAAATATAAACAATATTTTAAATTAAATTGAATTACCTGAATATAAACAAAATCGACAATTATAATGAATAATATATGAAAATATAAGGCCTACACATAAAATGATCCACATATAGTTTGCTTATAAATTCCGCAGACTCTATTAACAGATCTATGAGACCACATTTGCATAACCTAAAAACCCCTCTATTAAACCAAAATGACAGAAATAAAGTTATTTGTTTTGACTGTTAGTGTTGACTTATTCATATTTCCACCTCTTTTCTATTTATAAATATAATCAAAGAAACTAGTAATACATTTAAAAAAATATGTCTACTAGCTGCGATAGCAAAGTATTTAGCCTTGTATGTCAAAGCTTCAATATTCGAATGCAAGTTGTTGAACTAAGCAGGATAATTATTACATCTTTTCCATAGTGATAAATAATTGAGAAGGGAGAATTTCTGGAAAGCCAGTCATTATTCCTAATTTATGAAATGGTGATGAGAAAGGAGTTGAATTTTAGCAAATCCTCATATTTTTCTGCTCTTTAAAAATTGAAAGCTTCCTGCACTTTTTCTGGTATTAAGTAAGGTTCGCGCAATTTTTATTATTTTGTAAGCCTTATAGCTTTTTGGGCATTGAGAAAGCTTTTCTTTTAATCACTTGTTTCCATAGTAGTCGTAGTCCGGTTCTCCTCCGGAACAAGTGCATGCGTTCCATTTTGCAGCCCGATCTCCCTGCAGCTAATGAGTGACCCTGCCGTTCCTCCCAGAGCCCCTCCGAGCAATCCGGCCGTGATGATGGTGGCCAATGGGGCAAGGGGTCCAGACAGAAGAGCCGGCAATGCCCCAGTCCCCCAACCACCGTTAGATGCGGAATGAGCGTTGGACAAGATGAAATTGCTCCAGTATAGGCCGCTGCACCGAAGCCACCCAGGAGAGAGCCCGACTTCACACCCAGATCCAAGCCTGGCCGAGCGCAAACCGGGAGAACCTGGTGAATGATTCCATTTGAGCCCCGGACAACGCAGAGCAGAGCAAGAACCAAGAATGAAATCTAACAAAAAAATATATTTGAATTAGTTTATATTTTATGAATTCGGAATTATCTAGAAAAAGATATCCACAATTGTAAAGCTTAAAATAGTCCTTCAGCTAGTTTAAATTAAACAGTCCTTCAAGGCGATATCGAACCAACGATCCTAGCCTAGAACACACAACCACTTTAACCATAATGTTATTCTTTCTCGGTAAGCCAAATAGGTAACCAATTGTCTTTGAAATTTTAAGTATAGATAAGACTTATCTATACTTACAATTAAAGCAAACGACCAGGAAACTTTTTTTCGCCGGGAGCCGGGCCGGGACTTAAATGTTTCAAGCCGAGACAAAACCGAACCGGGACTTTAATATATTCGTTCCTTCGTCATTCTGAAAGTGACGACGTTTTTTTAGGAAATAACTTTTCCTATAAATTTTTTAAAGTTTAAAAATTATTTTCTAAAAAACGTCGTCACATTCAGAATGACGAACGAACAAAAATATTAAAGTTCCGGCCCGGTGATTTTTAGACACCGGACCGGGCCGTTCAAAAGACGGCCGGGACCCGGGCCGGGTACCCGGTCGTTTCCTGAGATAATTATATTGCATGAATATTGTTAAAACTAAATGTCGCAAAGGGAAAAGATGGACGTTTAAAAGAGTATGTTATTCTTCAAATAAAGAAGAGGGATAAAATGGGTCCCAACCTCCCGAGAGTTGTAGTAATAATGGAGTCAAGAAAAATAGATAATAGCTTATCGAATTTAGAAAAATGGCGATCCCATTATCCTTGATGAGTCCTTGTACTATAATATAATCAATAATTATTGATAATGCTCTTAAAATACACACATTTCATTTTCTGCTTAATTGAGTCGTAATTGTAACTTTTGCTTGTCAAGTTTGGTGTTTGCAATAATATGAAAAAGCTGCATTTTTATAAAATGGCATCAGATATACATCGTACAAGGCCAATTAACTTGTTTCTAAGAGGGTTTAAAAAAATAGGGATTGTGATTCTTTAAAAAATACACTTTTAGGTGGTAACAAACAACAAGAATAATAACCAGATGAGAAATATAAGATTCCTTAGGAAGAGACTTGAGTAGATCTCCTAGGTATCCACTTTTACTAAGCCGAAAGAGACTCCTTCAGCAAAAATATAATTAGTTGAAGCGAGTTTGACGTTACCCAATTAAAAAGACTGTTTCAGTTGGACTACTCAGTGTTAATTAAAACAAGCTTGGCGTTAAACATGCACAGATAGGCACTTATTTGGACTCTTGCTTCCGACTTAGTTATGTCCAACTAGGAGATCCATATTGAATTCTGTTTTAGGAAAGGAGTGTCAAATATTCGCGCCAAAAGATAATTTAAAAACAGAAAATAATTGCCTAATATTCATACCAATAATTGATCTTTATCTTCAGTACATTTTGAATTTGCTTTCTTTATCTCCATTAAAAGAACACAACTATACAAGAGAGGAGTTCTTACATTGTTGTTTTAAAAAAAATGCATACCTCATATAAATGCTACACTTTTTAATATGGATATTTCATTATAAGTTCTGTATTAAAATTGTCGAATCAAATTACTTAAAGTTTGTGAAAGTCTTTGAAATGTCATGTAAAAGTACTTTTTTTATTACAAATTCGCAGTTATTTTACATAATGTTATTTGTATTCTTAAAATCATGGCACAGGAAGCCCTTCAAACAATCTATAGCCAAATATTGTGTTTTTCGAATTATCCATCGCTCCAGACTATCAATAGCACAAGAAATAAAATGCATAATTAAGAACTCACATTGAAAGACCATTTAATATAATAAACAGTGAGCTGTAAAAGCGTGCCGGAGTTTATCGTTTATTACATGCCTGGTAATACCTCTAACAACGAAACATACTTAGACTTATAATATAAATCTAGAAAAAGGGATAATACTTTCAGGCATAAGTTGAACTATACAACTATGGCCTTAGGAAATTTGAGGCCCTGACAAAAAACTGTTCTTGGGCCCTCTGCACTTATAATTTATAGTAATACTGTGAAATACTGAGTCTCAGGGCCCTTGATTAGACGAGGCCTCGGGCAATTATCCGATCTTCCTCAGTAGATAAGACCACCACTGGTAATAATATATAAATTGCTCCTCACACGCATAATTTATAATAATAATAATTTGAAAATGAGCCTTGGAGCTCCGAATTGGATGGGGCCTCGTGCAATGGTCCGACCTTCCACCGTAGATAATACCGCCAGTGGCACCATAATAAACATCACATTCCTGGACAAACTTAAAAACCAAACTGCGACTTAAATCCATAAAATTCCGGGATGTGATGCTTTTTATGTTCTGGCCACCGACGTTTACTTATGTGACCACCGATGAGTTTGACACCCCCTGGTTTGTCTAGAAACCATAAACACAAACACACAACAAGGTAACCAACCAACACTTACTCTCACGGCTCCCATTCTGGTAACTGACTTCTTTAATGAATTGAAATCCTTTTCCTGCAACACTTTAATGTCTATGATGCTTATCAGCATACAAGGTTATACGGTTGAAGCACTTTGTCAAGCGTTTCCTTCCTCGAAGAGACTTATTTCCGAGTACCAAGGGAATCACATTTTCCTATTCCTCCTACTTATGATTTTATATTATTATTATTATTCCTGCACTATTATTATTCTTGTTTCTTTTTATAAAATGACATTCTTTTTAAATAGAATTCAAAAATAACCCTCCTTTGTTTGCTTTGGTTACAATCTTCCACAGGTAGCTAATTATAAACTTAATCCCAAGTGCAATTGAAAGCAGCTTAAGGACGAAAAAGGAAAAAAACAACAACCGTTTGTTGGACTTAAAAATGGCGACATAGAGCAGAAGCGATGATAAGATCTTGGATTCTCCTTAATCAAACAAGAGTTTCCTTCAATATATTCTCTGGTTATATTTCTTAGGATTGTATTCTATATCAAGCTTATATCTCTAAAGAATGGACTCGTGCCATTCATGATGGAATATTTGATATTATTTATAAAAAATGTTTACTATTTGATATTATAACTAAGATAAGTACGTAACATTGTGTCTCAAAAAATCATAATACACAGAAAGTGCAAAAATGGTCTGTGTGTGTGTAATCATTTATTAATTCTATTTACTTTATACAAAATAACTTATCAGCTATGATTAGTTAGCCTAAACACATTTAATATGAAATATGATAAACTTATATAATCAAATATATATATCGATTAAACATAATAAATATAAGCTATGAAAAACGGTGTCAGAAGAAATGACCCAATAAAAAATGGCTCAAATACATGGATAGGCAATTAATTTTTGTGGACTGCAACTAAATATTGCAGGAATATTATTTCTCATATGGATTTCTCGTAAAAATGTCATTTTTTTGTTAAATTATAGATAAATGATTTCCTTGTTAATATACTGGGCAAGTATTTATTTGGGCCATTTATTCCTGGGTCATTTTTTCTTAGGCTGTATTTTCCTCCATAATGAAAAAAACACTTTATAGAGGAATGGTCCCTCATATTTTTGAGCGACGCTTCCCATATCGTTTGTGAACGCTTTGCGCAGATCCCCACATGTGTTCCATATTGTGAAGCCGTTCCACAGAACAATGTTACCGTTATTTGGAAGAGGGACTCTCAGGAGCTGAAGAAGGACTCTCAGAAGTGTATTAATTACAAACGTATATACTTTTGTTTCACACTAAATAGTTAAAATATATGGTGGAAATTCTTAAAAGTTCAGACTAAAAAATAAGAAAATTTAAGCATTAAATTCGAATACCCCGAGAACTTAATTTGTAGATATAAACTTTGAGAAAATATGTGGTTAATATTTACCTCCACCGAAGGAGGTATTGTTTCCGCTGGAGGTATTGGTTTTCAGTGGTTTGTTGTTTGTTTGTTTGTCAGCAGGATAACTCAAAAAGTACGGAACGGATTCGAATGAAACTTTGTGGAGTTGTTGAAATGCCAAAAGGAAAAGTGATTAACTTTTGGCATCTCTAAGTGCTTTAATATGCAAATGAGCAAAATAACTAAATGAAATGGGGTCTCTATTCAGGTAGTAGGAAAGAACAAACGCTAAAAAATATCCATTGACGTGTTCATTTATCAGCTAAGGACTACGTCCTGGTGCTTAAATTCTTCTCTTCCCGAGATGCATGATTAACGATTGACTTAAAGTATCGTAAATACTAGAATATTGATCTGTTAAGTGGGTGATCGGCGGAGGTTTGCACTCTCTCACTGGCGTGGTTTGTTGGTTAGTTGGTTTGTTTTCAGCAGGATAACCAAAAGTACGAACAGATTCGGATGAAACTTTGTGGAGTTGTTGGAAATGCAAAAGGAACAAGTGATTAATTTTTGCATCTCTGAGTGCAGAATAAGATGCAAAACGAGCTAAATACTAATAAATATTTCAAGTTAGCCTACTCTGCCAATAGATGTCGCTGTACTGTGAAATCGGGTGCCGGGAGCGTCTTCCCCCGTCCCTCTACGCCGCCCCAGTCGTGAAAAATCCGCCTCGGAAGGCTCATAAGGACCCCGTGACGGCGGAGGTTTGCACTCTCTGAGTGTTTATATGCCTCTAGTATAATTTGGAATTAAAAGGATATTTCATGACTTACTTAATGATTTTTATTACCTTCTCCATTATGTAGTTAATTTTACTCTTTACATTATATTTAGTAGTTTCCGGCTTGTGGGCATTCGCAACCTTAGTGTTCGTCCGTTCGATTTGAATTTTTTTTCGTTCAGGCGTTCGCCCCTTCATTGAAAAAAATATCAATTATCTCCTATTTCAAATCTGAAAAAAATCTGTTTTAAAAACGTCCCCACTTTCATCCAAGAATGACTCGCAGTAAATTTCAATTGCACTTCGTTTTGTAAAAAAAACATCCTAATTTTTTTTTCTGAAGTGACATAAGAAACATTAATTGAACTTATTTTATAAAACAACGTCCAATCTTTTAAAAACAATAAAAATTGACAGGACAAACACCAACAAAAAAAATCAGTTCATCCGTTCATTTAAATTCCGTTCAGGCGTTCAATTTTGAACGTGTGTTCACGAACGCATTTGTTTTTTAGTTCAATCCATACCCTGTTAGTTTTAATTAATAATTTAACAATAGAGCTTGAATTAACAAAAGATATATTGACATTTTGGAAGATTAGGACTATCGGAGGTAGATTAATGCTTTAAATAATGATCATTTTAAAGTATGATACAGCAATTAAAGATGGTTATTAAGAAATAGCGAAACCAATTGCATTCTTTGAATGGGTTTTAGTATGTTTAATGCTAAAAAAATATAAATTCCCCGCCAGAACAATTTTCCTTTTAAGATTGCAATATTGGGTATTATCAACTATTCAAGATATTTCATAAAAATATAAGTTTGACTTTTACTTTAGTTATTCTTACATCCTTATCAAGTCACAGGGAAAAGCACAGCCACTATTCATTGACAGGTATTACCTTTGTGAGCTGATATAATTGTTTAATCAATCAATTCCATGAAGTAGTTCGTTTAATAGTAACAAAATCAGAATAAAATGGTTTAATGCCATGTGATGGGTTAGATTGCCATATACAGTCGTCCCTCGCAAAGTCGCGATGGCCCGGATCCACTACACGACCACCGCGATATATATGAGGGTCGCAATGTTGATATATATTGAAAGTGAAAATTCTGCCATTGAGTTCATATGGGGACGTTTTGCCGTGAAAAAACGGGAGCCAAGCCGTCGTCGCGTAGTAAAAGAACTGCAAGATGTCGTGGGACGAAGTAGCGAGGGCCGACTGTATTTACTTCTAAAATGATAAATGTACCTTTCTGAGTACCTATCCTCTCTAGACCCAAGCAATAGCAACTATTATTACTAGTATTTCACATATTTACAAAGCTTTCATTTCCAACTATTTAAAAAAAAAGTTCGTTTCCTAATTGTTAAATCTCTTGAATGTCTCCAATAAAGACTTTGTGATTTTAGACTACAAACATGTTTCTTCTTAATAGGATTTCTTCGACAAAGACATTTTATTATCTCTCTCAGTTCTCATTCAGGGGTTTATTATATCAGTAATCCACTTGGCTTATTATTTGCCCTTACAACAAATGGGTGGTCCCTTCTTCTTCCTTTTTTTTTTTGCCTCAGAGTATCAAATACGGATAAAGTGCCTGCACTCAGCTCTTCAACTGTGTGGGCTTTATTTTTGTTTACAGACGGATTGTTGACTTAGGATTTATTTTGAACAAATAAAGTTGATAGACTAAATATAGGGGATTATTTTTACTGGTCTCTCCATCCCCCAAAAAGAAAAAAACAAAGTCGGCTGTCGTATTATTTCAATAATATGCAATTACCGGGTATCCGTTCTATGAATACATTTAACATGACATCAGACAAAGGACATTGTTAATATATTGCTTGAATTAATGTTTATTTTTATATTCCTGAAGAAGGAGAAAGGATCGGTGTTGGAGGTGTTCAATGAAGTTAATATAGTACCGGTCTAATCATCATCATTGGACAAGAAAACGAATAGTCACTTAGTTCTTTTATATAATGCTTTAATAATCAGCTGATTTGTAAAAATCAACGTTAACATTATCTGACTTATTTTAAAATTACAATTCAATCAAAGAAATAGAATACCTACCTCAAATACCCACTAAATAATAATACCAATATCAAGCCAATTTGACGAATTAGTAGGAATATGCATACAATTACTCAGACTGTGGAGTATAAAGAAAGGTTTATAGCTTGAAGCATGAACGGTCCAAAGCGAGTAGTGGAGATGGGGAAGTATGATGGGTTTAAAAGTAGTAATTTATTCTTAAATATGTTTATTTTTATATACTAGTGAACGGTTACTCGGACTACGTAGAATAGAAAGATAATCTACTATCATATATGTAGACTATCCCTACTGCACACTGAATTTGTGAAGCCAAATTTATAATTTGATAAGTGCCAGGTAAATTTTTTCATCATCAAGGCTACTCTAGATATGATTAGCGTCATAATTGCTTGAACTCATCGTTCATTCATTTAGTATGCTTTTGTCCCCATCCACAATTGAGAAAATGGTCAGATTTGTTACTAACAAATGTATTTTGCCATAAGAAAGTCAATATTTTTCTATACATGGCCCGTAGCCTTATTGGTATTCCGTAGTCTTGTGATCTTGACTACTTCTTGCCTCCTACAATTATCTACTTGTCAATATATTCAAAGAGATGACAGATATGATCAAAAAGATCTGGTAGTCTCAGTAAAAATGGGTTTAATAGATTCAAATTTATACTTTTCGTGCGTCACGTCCTCCTGAAGAATATTAATATATATGTTTTTTAAGCTACGAAATTGTTGTCTTAGACAACTTGACCCAAGAAAACCTACTTTAAAAGCATAATAATAAATTTCCACTTAACGTCCTTAGATATAATAAGACCAAAAATCATTGTCTTAAGACAAAATAATCATTTAAATCAATAATTTTATATATTGATAAAGTATGAACAAGTTTATTTTAAAATCCTCTAGTCGAGCCTTTCTCTTAATTCATAATTATTTCACGACATATAATAATAATTTGATAAATATTTCATGATGCTTTTATGTTAAATATACATTCTAATATCTATGTTTCGATATTAATTATACAATTAGGCTTTCAGCATGTAATTAGAGGAAGAGCGTCATATATATTTTTTTATTACAGCCGAGATATGAGATCTCTGTGTCCACAATTGCAGGGCATTAAAAAACTTTACCAGATGTTAGCTAACAGTATTAGGTAGGTCATATCTGCGACCTATTTATGTCCCCACTATTCTTCATTATGTCGATATAATCAAAATGACAACCAATACAATCAAAGTATATCCTCTGGCTATTATTTTTTTGTTGATTTTCTTATCTTAAACAAATATATATAATTTCCTCCGTCCCCCTCAGAGAGTCTCACATCATTGCCACATGCCACCTTTCTTCATCCACTTCGACAGATTGTCACAGAGGAGGGGAACGACATAATTTACGTTATTTAGATGTTAGCTGTTTTGTTAGACCGCTGTCTCATTGAATTACATTTAAAATTCTGTTTAACAAAATACATAAAAATACAAATGTTTTCCCGCCACTTTACACAACTTTTTGTCCCTTAGATTGGTCCATATATTTTATACAGGGTGACCACGGACTTTTTTTGCTTACTTGGTTCCATAGATTTGCATCTGTGTGAATACAAATAAGTATTATAGCGTTAAAATCAGTCTATCGGAACTAGGATCATAACTTTGTCTGATATATATTCTATATTTATTCGGTCATTATTAGGATTTCATAGAAACTCAACGACCTTTGAGTGCACCAAGACTGCAGTGAAGATAAAAAATAAAACACCTTTCATAATGTTATTGGGACAGTTGTTCAATCCCTTAACATTAAGAACTAGAAATGTCTTTTTAAATGAACACCGCAGGACAATCAGTAAAGAATGTACGTGTGTACATATAATTTGCCACAGTCCTTGCAATGATTTCTAAATAGGATCCAATAAGAGGAAATATGTAATTGGGCCGTAATTTTATCCCATCGTGAATCCCCGAAGTGGAACACCTAATCGTTTTACAAGATATTGAAAATGGTGCTCTTTTTTTGCAACAGGATTGGTTGAAAGCAAAGGTGAGATTATAATAAAAAAGATAGTTGATATTATGCTACAAAGTATCCAGTCGCAGCCGTTTATAAATGGACATTAATTCAGAGAGAAGAAATGCATTCTTTAAAATACTAATGGATTCTTCTTCCTTGATGGGCCTCGAGCCATTGTCGAATCCTTTGAATTGACTCCATCTATACCACATTTTACTATTAATTAAATAAAGCAACGGCTCCTAATTAAGAATACAAAATAATATTCATTTCGTTTCATCATATTTGACAATAAATAGATCATCATGCAACCTATGAGAAGTAGAAAAAGAAAAAAACAGTGTGTTCAAATGAAAAAAATCATGTTTATTGATGAGTTTGCGAGAACGATCTTTTGTTATCCATAAATATTACTCTAATTTGATATATTTCGATGCACAATTTAAAGTAAACATCCTCCCATGCTACTTATCGTTCATATTTTATTGTAGTCGATCCCGACACAATAAAAGGTCTAGACACAAAAAAGCTGACTTTTTGTGTGACTCCATGAAGGAAGTATTATAAATTCACATAGTTTCATTGTTATTATTTATCTCTACATATCCCTCCTATCTGCTTTAAGGATAATAAAAAAGACGTTCGTATGAACGTTCAAATAATATAGTTATAGCTATAAGTACTACATATATTCATTGACACATGAATGTCGATACTTAATAGGATATCATCAAAGATTCATATCGGTGATGCCTTCGGTGAGGATTATAATGTAGTGTCAATAGAGCTTAAAAATACTCTCTCCTCTCTCTCTATATATATATATATTTATATAAAGATGTACGGCATTATTTATACATTGTTATTTATAGATCCCCCAAAGTAATTAAAAAAAAAAAAGAAACATTTGAATTTCTCGCGGGTCTTTTCTTTTCGTTTTTCTACCATTTATGAAGGGTGTGGGCGAAGAAGAGTATTGTTATTTAATAGGTTATTTCGGGAAACATTTTCTTTCCTTTATAAGTATTATTACTGGAGAGATTCCCTGTCATAAAAATGACAATGGATTTAGAGGATATAAATATATATGCCACTGTATAACACTTGGCCACTACAATAAGATGGGGAGGAAGGACAGTCAGCTCATTTTTTTTCAGAGGATCAAAACATAATATTCCATTTTTAATCACTTATAAATATTTGCACTTTTTGTTTACTTGAGTGTAAGATCACAGAGTACAAATGAAGTCGTCGAGTCTTTGATCAGAATCGAATTAACGAACCTAGCTCATACCCTAGTACACATAACCACTTTGTTTCGGTCCCATTCTACCTCGGTATGCCAAGAAGGAAACCATTGTTTCAATTTGTAGGATAGTTAGACTATGCTTTAGCTCTGGAGGAAGTTGATCCGCGCCTCTGCATTCTTATTTATTGTGCTGATAATATAATTATAATTTTATTAACCAATTTATATGCTTTTCGCATGCAACGAATATTATTGTTTTCTTCTGTGGACGTTTATTTTGATAAAACGACCGTAATGTTTATGGCATTAAATAAATAAGCTGATTGGCTCTAACTTTCTTTATCACAGTCAAATAAATTCATAAATTCCAAAAGCGTACCTAATTTCTCTGAGTAGAGCTAAAAACCATTTTCTTATGACACAAAATCGGATCAATTATTAATTTAATATTTTCCCATGTTTCCAATCAGAAACAAGCCATCCGGACTCCTAAAGTTTGTTTGCCACCGTTGTAAATATAGATGAGTGAACTTGGTAAATATGCTTAAAGATAATTTTTCCCTTCATTTTTAAACGTCGAAGAACCCTTAGATGACACATTGTACATATATATAATGCATGTCTGCTTGTTCTCAAGACTACAGGCATGCTTGACAGTTGCTTCATAAAAATATATATACATGTCAAGAATGCTATTGTATTCAGTGTCAAGGAGAAGAAGAAAAAAGGAGTTTACTGTTTTGAGAACAATGTCGACCTCATCAGGATTCCCTTGAGGGGCCAAAAGGATTTTCCTAGGACCAGATGTGGTGGTGGTCTATGGCTGGAGGTGTATGAGGGGTCACGTCCCCTCTCTTTGGGCAGGACTATCATTAAAAATAGTTATTATATTGTTATATTGGAATTGTAACTCTATGCTTCATAGTCGTCGACCGTTATTATCATTGGTTTTTCTTCATTGCCGTTCATGGAATAAAATTCAACAATATAAAGATTACTTTTAAATTAGACATTAATATATATAGAGTGATTATCAAATGCATATTGAGAAGGGTGATTTTTTCATTTCATAAGGATAAAAAACTGAGATATCTTTTATTTTACAGCACTTAAAAGAACGTTTAATGATGTCAAAGTACGTAATTCTCTTCTTCTACGGTATATATATATATATATACATTTATATATATATACATATATACATATATGAGGAAACGACCGGGACATCTTTTTTCGCCGGGACACGGGCCGGGACTTAATTTTTTAAGCCGGGCCAGGCCAAAACGGGCCGGGACTTAATATATATTTTCGTTCCTTCTACATTCTGAGTGACGACGTTTTTATAAAATAATTTCCAAAAAAAATATTCTCAGAAATAATATTTAAAAATTCCTTTCTAAAAAAACGTCACTTTATGAATGACAAACGAAAGAAAATATTTAAGTCCCGGTACCTGGTCGTTCCTGATATATATATATATATATATATATATATATATATATATATATATATATATAGGTGATATATATATATGTAAGTATGTGATGTAAGATGTTTTGAGCCTCAATAAAAAAGTATTCGAATAGTTAAAATTTGGTTTCTTTCATAAAAAAAAATATGAAAACAAAGCATTGTGATATAATCCTTGAAATATAATTACGCTTGAAGAGGGCCTTTCATTTTTTTTATCCTCTTAATTTTTTTAATAAACATACCAACTGTGCTTTACTTCATTTATGCACTCTATAGACTTATATCTTATGTTATTTATGATTGTGAAACCAGTTATTTACCATGGCGTCATAGACGATGTCGGTTATTGCATACGTTTCTCTAAGTTTTATTTTGTTAAAGACATCTAAATAATTAATATGTAAATAAACCTTTGGAAACAACAGCAACAACGAAGATCTACTTCATCTATGACGTCATTGACAATAGCTATATAAATTCGGACAATACAACCAGAGAAATAAGATTTATCATACAATATACTATATATATATATGATATATATAATATCACTATATATAAATCTGGAGTATATTGTAAAAGTGTATTCAGCCATATATATTGTGACACAAGAGTAACGTTTCTAAAATATCAATATTGGATCAAGGTCAATATAGGAATCAAATTATTTTTGAGGGGTATTTTTATGGTTAAAAATCATAACTTCTCCCGGATCCATACTGGGAACTATCAAAATAAGCATTATCTCATAGGAACAGCAACGTAAATATCAGCATACACTATGAAATTACATTTTTTTGTGAATCCTATTTTTGAATCCTATGTTTATTTGTGCTTTTGTATAACAGTTCATAATACTGTTTCATATTATCTTTGTTTTAGGTGAATTTTATTTTTTATTGATTTTTGTTATTAATTTAATATTTTACCAACAAGATTATTTTTTTAAAGAGCAAAATAAGAGGTATATTACATATAAATTGCTCTTTTTCTGTATAAAATCACAAAAGAAGTTCAAATTTTTGAAATTATTATATATCAAAAATAAAAGATAAATATTCAATTACTTAAAGAAAGTGACGATTGTTTTTAAGTAAGAATACAAATAGCTTAATGAGGACCCAATTACAGCATAAAGATATATTTTTCTTAAATAATGACCTTGGAATGTCCACATTATGAAGGCTGTGTCATAAATAATTTGAATTGTTCGTCAGCTGGACTCCAATATAGTGCATTTCCTGATGGCTGCATATATTGATCATTTAAAGGGACAATTGAGACAAAGGAAAAATAACCTATGATAAACTAAAGGTTTCAAATTATTTGTCTCTTATCAATGGATTAGGTTCTGAGGTGTATTAGAGAATGTTATCAGAAGCGTCCGTTAGAAAATATTAATGTTTCATAATATTTACTTAAACTATCAAAACGTCTTTTAATGCCATGCTTACATATTTGTATTCATTACTACGGAGTTGCCTCACACGAACAAGCAAGCTAAGGCCATCCACAGAGATCCTGAATGGGGCCGAATTTGCAGAAATAAATCCACTCATACAAGCCCACCGATGGACACAACTGCTTCCCAAGCAACGTGCGATTATCCCTACCCTCGGAGCCAATCTTTTTCCCGAAGTTACAGATCTAATTTGCCGACTTCCCTTAGCTACACTACTAATTATTCAAAAAACAGCTCTTTAGTAGTATCTCTGACTACGATTGCTCAGAAAGAAAAGTCAATTTGATCAATCTCACGATTTGATGGATTATTTTTATACTATAACACTTAATTAGGTATATATACTAGAGTGCATTTCTATCGAACCGTTTAAGTAATAATAAAAACATTATTTCAACGGTTTTTCTAAGAAATATTAAAATTCAAAAGTACATTTATGATCATCTACCAATAAAGCGCAAAAACAATATTAAAGATAAATTTACCCACCAAATAGCAAGAACGGGCCCTAAAAGATAGTTTTAGGTTCTTCTAAGATGTGTTCATTACTTCACTACTATTTTTCTTTTCCATGAATGATTTTCCAAACGATGGTTAACCATAGAGATAGAGAGAAAAAGGTGGAGTGCTTTGAAACCTTGATTGGTTGACATAAAAAGAAAGGAATAATAAAAAGAAGTTGTCATTATGCAACAAAAGATGGGTCACTTTATTCGCGGCAGTTGAGGAATCAACATGAATGTGAGGTAATAATATCATGCTTAAAAATACTTTTTGTCTCTTCTTCATGGGCCTACATCCATGACGTCATTGCCGAATCTACTTCGATATAATAGAAACAGAGAATGCCATCGTGCTAACATCTCAAAACCTCTCTATTATGTACTTATTATAGAAGAAAGGAAAAAAGTATTCGTCATCCAGAGTCCTGCTTGTTCTTATTATTGTTATTGTTTATATTGATTCATCATTGCTTGGATCAAATTTCTCGAATGGAGTGGACGGGTGGCATGATTCATCATCATATTGCCCCGTCTGTCTCATCCTCCTCCTCAATGATCGGAGGAGGAAGAGACGTTTGGGAGCCTTCATCAATGTGTCGCCCTAGCACTGACTCGCTCATGAATGTTCAACGGGACTCGCGGATCCAGATCCTTCTATAATAGTACAATAATAGAGAGGTTTGTGAGAATGTTAGCACGATGGCCTGTTGAAGTGTGGTTTCTCTTTGTTTCTAGCTCAGTAGGAGATCGAAGTACCGTACCCCTATAATATTAATTGAATCAAGCAACTGCTCATATTTAAAAAAAATTTGTTTTCTTGTATCATATTGACAATAATCACTGTGACTATCGGATGTAGAAAGAGAGAGAAAACTGTGTAGCAAAAATAATTTGTATTTTAGCAATCACAGATAAAGGATTTCCTTGTTGTTATTAGATGAGGCAAATATTATGTGGGTCATTGTTTCCTTAATTCAATATTTTTCTTTTCTGTGTTGGGCCATTTCTTCTTAGGCCATAATTTCCTCAGTCATTTCTTCCTAAGTCGTTTATTTGATTCAGCGACGATAATTTGATAATCACTCTCATTATTAAGCGTAGAAAACTAAAGATAATTGAATTATAAGCACAAAAAAAGTTGTGCCAATTTATGCATTTACAAGAATTACCAAGAAAGCATCCATATATCTCTTTTACAAGACGACTGGCCCAAAAAGTTATCTATTTCATCTCAAACGTCGCGGCAAATAAATATATATAGAGTAACTGTCAACCCTATATAACAGAGTCCGTTTGCCCTATAAATAAGTTCCAATGATCCTCAATGCATGAGGTAGTACAAGCTAAGAGCTATCGCATACCTACCTATTTATAAAGACTGTTATTTAGCCACCCCCAACTTCACTCCCACGAGAGGCAGATGATGACATAACTATGTCACAACTGAAAACCCTGAGTGACAAAAGGATAAATGAAGCATAAACATAAATAATAATAATAGCATTACTTACTTTCCTTCTCATTCGAAGCATAAAGATAAACTACATACTATATTATTATTATTATTGAAAAAAATAGTGCATTCACCCATAATGGGTCCTCTCAGCTGTTATAAATATATATACGAATCTAGAAGAAGAGAAAACCCCCTCAAAATGACTCTTCGCATTGAATTTTATGAAAGCTATAAAAAAATTCACACGCCGGAGAAATTATACAATTATAAAGGCATATTTATTATATTCTAAGCTGGTGAGCGATGAGCCAAAAAATGCTATCCGATATTCACCCTTATATAATGATCATAATCGTTATTTTTGCAATATTGCAATAAAAAGCTATCATGGGTTTCTGGTCGTCTCGGCTTCAATATTTTTTATGATTAAAAGACTAATAAAACCTTCCTCAAATTAACTCCCGGCATAAATAATAATTTCCTGGAAGCTATAATGTGTTACTTTTATCACACGCCGGGAAAATTATACAATAGTAAGGAGGTGTTTTTTTGCAATATAACGACCCAGACCTTTTGAAATATTTCCACTAGTAATATAATATCGCGTATACTAATTGCGATAAACAATATAGCCCAAAAAATAATATTAAAATTAGTTCTCCAAATATGTTTATTATTACTCGCATAAAGAAACAAATAAAGCGGCTTCTATAAGTTATATCCCTCCAAAAGAATGGAAAAACATATATCCTTTTATTAATTAACTTTATCTCAGTGCACTTTAAATTAAAAATTTAAATTTAGATTTGTCTCACTAATAACTTTATTAATGTACATAAGTATTTTATTATTATATATATTTACCTCCGCCGAAGGAGGTATTGTTTTCATGGCGTTGGTTTTTTGGTTTGTTTGTTAGCAGGATAACTCAAAAAGTACGGAACGGATTCGGATGAAACTTTGTGGAGTTGTTGGAAATGCCAAAAAAAACAAAGTGATTAAAATTTGGCATCTCTGAGTGCAGAATTAAGATGCAAAATGAGCTAATACTAATAAATATTTCAAGTTCGCCTACTCTGCCAATAGATGTCGCTGTGCTGTGAAATCGAGTGCCGGGAGCGTCTTCCTCTCGGAATTCCGTCGAGGGGAACCCCCCCGTCCCTCTACGCCGCCACAGTCGTGAAAAATCGCCTCGGAAGGCTCATAAGGACCCCGTGACGGCGGAGGTTTGCACTCTCTGAGTGTATATATGTTTTTATATATGCTATAGGTAATAATAAAAATCCTGTGATGAGAAAGAAAGACTTACTTATTCAATAAATTTGTTATGTGTAATAACTCTAAATGAAAACTCTAATGTCTTTATATCAAGGTAATATATGATTACAATAATAGCAAACAGTTTAGATAACATTTTTAACGTGTCTTTTAGTAGGTGGTATCACAAAATTATCCTTAAATTTATATCTCGTAGTCGGTATGCTGATATTGTTTATTTATATAAGTAATATTTGAGTTTCTTTCCATAACATATTTGAGTATTATGTGTAATTATTTCCTTTTTATAAATATTCAACTATCCTTCCATGAAATAATAGATAAGGGCACAAAATACTTTTTTTTACAAGAATATTTATGATACTTGCAATATTAATTTTTTAGAAAAGAAAAAAATATTTAAAAAGACACTATCAAGATGAAATTCTTATTTTTGTTGTCACTACCAAACATCCCCATAAAAATTTAATTCCATTTAGATGCCCTTGAGCTCCCAATAAGTTTGAATAGTCTAGTTTGCGATAAGACGGAAATATGTTTCAAACTTTAGCAATAAAAGTGTTTACCTGAGCCATCATGATCGTTTAACACTCATTTTTTTTGCACAAGATATCCATTTTCATTCATTTCATCATTATAGTGCATCAGTTTGGATAATTATAGATAAAATTAACAAATTAAAATGAAAAAAAACTGAATCAATGCTGTATTTTTATGAAATACCTTTTAAGATGTATTTTTAATGCAGGTGTGTGGCGAATATACAGATTTGTTGCACCCAGGAACATAGGGAAGCTCATCCGTCATATGTTTATAGCTATAATTTCAAAAAAATACTTTTGAATTATTTGCGTGCTGGAGCAAGGCATCCAAGCATGGCAAGACATCCCTCATACGGTTGTAGGGATAATATATGAAAGACGTTCATTTTAAATATTTTTTATACCTACACCCGTATGTTGATGATTCCCTCCACATATACTAATGTCACATCTTGTAATATAAATCCCTAGTCCCATGTTACCTTTCATACTATCACCCTACAATAGACGTATTACTTCATAAAATATGAAGTGATGACTTCATGCTGTCTTTATTTTTTCGGATTCTATTTCCATCCAGGTACTAAAGAGAAAGAAAAGAAGCGGTCCTTCCATTTTATTATTATTATTAGCAGTCGTAGTAGTAGGTGGGGGGGGGGGGGGGAGAGAAGAGAGTGTGTATACATGTGGTGCAGCAGACCAAGTTGACCCGAACTCGAACTTTTACTTTATGTCGTCCTGTGATTGGACCCGTTTCATGTTTTCTGAATTCAAAAAATGGAGGTTTGTCGTTTGGTATCTCTTGTCTGTTTATTCTCATCTTGTGTTTGTTGAGTCCGGAGTGTGAGTTGACTGACTCCTTCATTCCTATCAAGTGTCTGGATCTCTCTGAGTATGGCACTGAGTCGTCACCTCAAGGGTCCCGCGCCCCCGACCCCCAAGCGGATGCGCAAGGATCCCCATTTGTCTCTCGTGGCCTCCTTTGATGAGCTGGTGCGTGAGGGTAAGATTCTAAGCGAGGGCTCTGCGGAAGAAGAGTTTCTTCACTTTGTGATGGAGGCCAAGGAGTGGCGGCGTCGATGGGGACACGCAGAAGTGGAGCTGAGCCGACTACGGTCTGAGCTCAACGCGTTGCTCAAGGAGTCCAGCCTCAAGGACCTCAAGTTCCGACAGGCACGTGGACTCATCGAGGACGAGCGTAAAAGACGCGTCTCGGCTGAGAACGAGCGAGATGCACTCCGAAACCATTTGAGCACCCTCAAGGACTTCATCCTGGGAGACAAGGAAACCAAAGACGAGACCCGGGAGAAGATCAAGAGCCTGGAGCGATCCGTTCTATCAAAGACACGACTCGCCTTCCTCTCCCCCAACTCACTCCTTCATCCCAACGCACAGCAGAGCTCGCATCAACTCAATCGACTCACGGAGGAGTCTGCAGAGAGCATTTTGGACGTCTCCGACCTCAGCTATGACGAATCCCTCAATCTCAGCCGAAGAAACCCCCGTCGATCCACGGACGGACGACCACGAAGGGTCTCACGCGCTCCGGGCTGTAGCGAAGGCGGCGAGCGTCTCCTGGTCTCCACAACGACCGTCTCGGCCACACCAGACGGCCAGCTCCTCGCGGAGTCCGTCTTACAAACCGAAAATTTCCAACAGCCCAACATGGAGACCTTTGAAGAGCGCGCCAAGAAGAGCCGACTCTCCAGGGAAATTAGGCGAGCTCCCGAGGAGCCCAGCGCACCCCCCATGGAGCCACCAGACATGCTCATCCTCTCACCACCTGCCACACTCCCTGCACATCCCGTCAAACGGGCGCTCAGCAACGCCGGACAACTTCAGATGCGACCCCATCCACTCGTACGAAAAAAGCTCTTCAAGGAAGAGGACTGTGGCCCCTGCGGGGGGAAGATTAAACTGGGACGCTCCCGCTACAAGTGCCGGGACTGTGGAGCCACGGCGCACATGGACTGCAAAGAGCACATCCCACTCCCCTGCGTCCCTGCAGCACTCACACCCGTCAAGCCTGGATACCTCATCTCTGACTACACACCCCAGGCGGCACCCATGATCCCCGCACTACTCATTCACTGCCTCAGAGAAATTGAGTCCAGGGGTCTCTCTGAACTGGGACTCTACCGCGTCTCCGGACCGGAAAAGGAGGCCACTGAGCTTCTGGACAAGTTTTCAAGAAACAAGGGCGCACCTTCCCTGGGGAAATACGACTTGGGCACCATCACAAGCTGCGTTAAAAAGTTCCTCCGCTCCCTCAAGGAGCCGCTCGTCCCGGCCAGTATGTGGAGAAGCTTCGTGGACGCTTCCTGCAACCCAGACAGCACTTATGCCGAAGGGGCCATTTTCCAATGCATTTCCGAACTCCCGCGACCCAATCGAGACACGCTCGCCTTCCTCATGCTCCACTTCCAAAAGATTGCCGCATCCCGGAGACCAAGATGTGCGTGGATAACATTGCACGTATATTCGGGCCCACCATTGTGGGCTACTCCTCTCCCGACCCCTCCGTCATCCTCGCAGAGACCCCACTTCAAAAAGACGTCATGTCCACCCTACTCAACATCTCCAATGACTACTGGGACACCTTTGTCAACGCGGGAGAGGATGCAAAGGGGAGCAAATACATTGGGACCCCAGAGGCCTACTTCCCACCCGGTCACACACCCGGAACCGCCACGTTCCGAGCACCCTCTGAAAGAAAATCCAAAAAGTTCAAGTCCCTCCATCCTGCAAGACAAATATTTCAATCACCCATGATTTGAGGATGAACAACAAACTCCCTAAATTTTTATTATAAACACATATCCCTTTGGTATTATACTTATAAGTAATAACAAAATACTCAACTTTTACATTTAAACACGATATTAACCATATTTAAACATACATACAAATACTCAAATACTTCAAAGAAAGTTCATTAAAAAATAAAATAACTACCATCTGCACAAGACTGCAATTCAAGAATAAGAAGAACTTGAAATATAATCCCCCTTGATATTATTTCTATATTATTTGTGAGAAGTAAATTTTTTCCCCGAATCAATAAATTACCTCCTCCGCTCTCACAAACGCTCTTAATATGTTTTGCATATATTTATATATATATATCTATATATCTCACAAGAAGTCATTTTCTCTCCTCTTAATACTTTATTTCTTTTCAAACTCGTATCTCGAATGATGTAAATATAACAATGTTTAATATTATTAATAATATATATACTCGCCCAACAATCGAGAAGTCCATCCGCTCTCGACTACTTCTTATAACTATCTTTATTATCCCCTATATTATTATTGAAGACCCAAATAATAGTATCAATTATTTAAACTATAAATATAAAACTAAACCACCTACTATCATCAAAAATAAATCAACATCAGGCGCATTTAAAAGTGTTTTTTAAAATATTTATTTCATTCTTGACATTATGCTCTACTCATATTAATTATTATAATATTTATCTAATGTGGGTATGTTTCTTTATTGCATTTTTTCTCATACAAAGTAGTTAAAAGTCATATTTGGGACTCTGTTCCCCCATTTCATATTGAAAGAACTTGTGAATAAATATCCTATTATTGTGAGCAAAAAAACAATATTTGAGACATGCTATGGTATGAGTTTGGGCTCGGCTTATTCGGTCTTTTAATATGAGTAAGGTCCTTGGGAAAGGCTTCGGTGTATGTCTAGTGATTTTAATTAAATGACTTATTGAAAATTTATAAATGAGGACATCAGACTATTTTAATTTGTTGTATTCTTCTACTCTATGGATGTTGTTAGGTAAAATAAACAAAGTAATTTGTACTACGTCATCGTAAGCTGATCAGAGAGATAGATTCTATCTCTATGCTCAGTTTACGATGACGCAATTCAAATTACTTTGTTTATAGTGGACACACAGAAACAACAGAACGCTGTTTCTCTGCTATTGAAGGATCAGCTCTTTATATCTATATGGTAAAAAGTTTTGCGGAGTTGAAAATATCGAGTGATGTTTCTTTAGTATTTATTTTCCAACACATATATTTATCTTTTTAAATGATAATTTTGTTTGTCCGCCTGATTGGATATATATAATAGTTTTCCTGCCTTGATTTAAAAATATTATAGGAGTGAGTTTATGTCCAGTTGGTGAACGATCGGAAATTGAGCTATATTTGAATAATTATTTACGAAATGTATATGATAAAAATCAAGAACTGATATGGAACATATGTCTATATCGTGATTGAATTATCAGATTCCGATTGAATAGCTTCTAATCTGAATGGGGGAAAACATAAGATATATACCAAATATGACTATTCCAAGAGTCTATAAAATAAATATAGTCAATGGAGTAGGAAAAAGGATAATTATGTTATTTGTTTACTAAAAACAAGCATTTAGTTTGCAACAAATCAATACCTGCGTAATATAAATGGATTCATTCCTTTCATTCTAAGACCTCACACAGCCTTCATATGCACAAATATGCAAATACATATAACGCTTATCCACGATAACATAAAGTAAAGGGACCGTCAGTGAATGTTTTTAAGACGAAGGGATGAAGACATTATACAATTTTATATTTTAACCTCATAAAATATATTAAAAGCTATAACATAATCTCAATGTAAGAATGATCACTATAACATGCATTTTCACATTTTTTGTGGTTATAAATCATAGAGATAAAAAGATATAGAGAGCTTATTCCTTTCATCTGTATTTTTGTGTCTACTATAAACAAATTAATTTGTACTACGTCATCGTAAGCTGATCATAGAGATAGAATCTATCTCTATTATTAGCTTACGATGACGTAGATCAAATTACTTTGTTTATATTGGACACAAAAATACAGATGAACAATGTTTCTCTGCTATTGAAGGGAATAAGCTCTCTATATCTTTATATCTCTACCTATGTTATAAATATAACTTCTGCTAAGCTCCTCGTGATATATGTTGATAGCTCCACTCTCCTCGTTTAGTTGTAGGTCTCAAAGGAGTGGACACTAAATGAGCGATGAGTCACTTTAAATAAATGAATAATTACAAAAATGGTTCCTAATCTCTTAAAAAGTAGATGAAAAAATCATGTAACTAAGACAATGTTATTTTATAATTATAGAAAAAACGTAGTCCATATCTCTTGCAGCATTAATGAAGATCTTTAAATTCACTCCACATTTGCCAAGTTGTTTTTAGCATTTATTTTGAAGTTTAGTGTTCTGGACGAAATAAACTGCTGCTTTCCTGACAACCGTCACATATAAACGCTATCTGAATTAAAGGGATTACCACTTATGAAGAGTTCTTTATTTATGACGCAATTAATTTTAGCAATGGGATCCTTTCCCAACTTGTCAATATCTATGCCAGTCGAAAAGAAAGGGAAGCATTTTTATGATGTTATTGTCCACTGTTTCCCTTATGGACCTTGAGAATGACAAAAATTACGCCAATCTCGAGAGAGTACATATAACTAATGAATTAATGAGGGTTAAGTAGATTATGGCTGATCAAATTAAGATTGAGGTGTCTTCATCCCGTTATCTTGCGTCATGCATTAAGCTCTTTAAATACACTCATTTAATTTTCTGCCTACTTCAGCCACCATTTCGAGCTAAAAAAAAGTTTTTTAGTGTGTTATAATGTGACTCAGTTGATGTTGCATTCTTAGAAATTACTTGGTTTATGCATCCAAAACAAGGATGCTCTCTTTAATTCACATCTTGCCACTTATAACATCCCTTCATAGGGACCCTTTTGTCAGCTGTTTCATTAAAGGCCAATCAAATTGCGGAAGACAGAGCTATATTTTATGACAGTATTGTCCACTCGGGAAGTGCGTTCTCTCTTCATAGAGTCAACCATGTCTTTAGCGGCTACTCAAGGGAATTTAAAGTATGCTCGTTAGAGACAGGGGGTCGCTATATCAAGGATATTTTAATTACCCAAGTAAAACTTGGGTCGCCGCACTGGATGATTGACTGCTATACAAAGGTGACCGCTAATACAAGTTTGATATATTTATGCAACAAAGTTCAAAAAGGGACCTTTGAAAATTTTAGACCTTCCCAATGATTTGGGGTTACTATTCCTACCCCGACTCACATAAGCTTGTCTCTCAATATTGTTCTCTTTCTTCTGAAGGAAGTGCCACTTTATGAAATTGCGTCACTGAGCAATTTACATCTAGTTGTGCTAAAAAAGAATAAGAAAAAAGTGAACGGATAAAAGATGTAGTTTCTTTTTTTATGGTGGGATCACAATTGAAATCAAAATCATTTTCTATCTAGTTGTTTAATATTTTAGAGGTTGAACTAAATGACTCTATATATATTTACAGGAGACGGGGAAATTAAGGAAGGGGCCAAATGCTTGTCAGACAACTAATGAGTATCACAGACATAGAAAGCTTTATATTAAATTACGAATACATGAAACTTCTAATAAAATTAATAATAGTGATTTTGATAGTAATAATAATAATAAATAACTGAAAAAATAAAAATAAAATATCGAGCTATCGAGCTCAACTGAAAAAATGGGGATTCTCCCTGCGTGTGATTATGGCCTGCCTTTATTCATTCTTTTCCCAGTCTGTAGGAAGAAAGTCCCTCCTAATAAAAGGAACAAATTAGCCACCCAAACGAAGATATCTTTATGCATGAAAAATGAGTAAATTATCATTATATTATCAATAAAAATCCTTTTTCGAATCGAATTTTCATTTCATCTATTCGTTCACTATTCTTGCTTGTGAATCATTCATTGGCCTCAATAATAGCATTATTATGTGTCAGAATGATATATTTCTATGAAGTTGCAACGACATTGATCCAAATCTTTATTAAATTTTTGAAATCATTTGTTTAAATAATGTAATTACTTGAATTTTTGTATACAACCACTTTTCACAAATTACATATGTTCGATCATTTTAAATACAATATCATTAAAAAAATCTAATATATGTAGTTTATGAAAAGTGATTTTATACGAAAATTAAAGTAATTATATTGTTCTAAACAAAAGATTAGGCTCAGTTAGTTCATTCAAGAACGTTAAAAAACTTATTGCTGTATATTTCAGTCCAATAAGAACCTCATATCGCAAAAAAGATGGACAAAAAAATAGCTTATCACTTGGAAGTGATGAAATATCCATTTTTGAAAGTTTACCTGAAGTGCTGTGCATTTAATGTATAAGAGCATAAGGATTTTAGGTCCTAAGTAAACTTTTAACGGCTGATACCGGATAAAGTTCTGTTGTGATAGGGGTTCACTTAGGAGTTAAGCAAACTTATTACTTATGAATCGATTTCAATCTCTTTCACTGTTTTTTTCTCTTAATATTCAATTTAAAAGCTACTGACTTTTTTGATTTGTTAATTATGTCTTTATTATTTACCATAACAAATAAATTTTGTAATCACCCTTCAAATTAAAGTTATATATATATATATATATATATATATATATATATATATATATATATGAAGTCGTTGTAACTAATTTTGTAATAAAAATATTCTCGTTTTCAAGTCTTAATATATATTGCACCATCTGGGACTCAGGCCCAATACCAGGGATCATGTTCCAGTGTCTCATTCATTCATATTAGGACCCAAGCATGAATAAGAACCAAGGCATGCCCGCACACACACCGGGAAAGTAACCATTTTTTCATTTATGCCCCAGAAATAACTCCACACAACCACCATTTCATGGCGTAAAAATCCATTCCAAAGTATCCAATTCCCTGCAATACAAAATTTGTGCAGGTCATTTGAGAGCCCTGTCTTCTATTATATAGATGAACTTCTTTTACTAAATCAATATTCATAATATCTATCTTTGTTAAACAATTTTTTTTGTT
>CP045894.1:28704183-28723101 GCA_013387185.1 Caligus rogercresseyi | reverse complement strand
TTTTAAAAAATACATATAAAAAATAAAACTTCCCAGCAAAATAATATTATTAATAAGAACATACTAATAGTAATTTCAACATTTAATTAGGATATCCTAGAAATAACCCTGAATAAAAGCATTAATGGTCAAGCTAATACGTATTGGATGGACTATAATGTTTTAATGACCTTTTCAATGCCTATAAATTTTATTAGTCTCAAAATGAGTCATAAAATTGCCACCAATTATATTGTCTTTTGCATCTTCTTGCTCTTAAAAACTAAGGGACCCAATTAAAACTATGTTTACAGTACATTTGACAAATATGTCCATCAAAAAAGGAAGCGAATATGAGTAATGGAAGCCTACGCCAAAAGACATGCATCATTTTTTTCTGCATAATGTATAAAAGTCAGTAGACGACATCATCAAGGATGCATCAAATGATAACCATCTTACTTGACTACTTAATTGAGTCATTCTTCCTTTTTTCAAGAAGACCAGTTTTTTCCAAGACGTACTATGATATATTATTTTGATTGAGAGGAAAAGAACAATTATGTCTATTAATTCAATAGACACTCTGCTTACTCGTCGGCAGTAAATATCTTCATTTTTCAATCTCGTTTCATTCCTCTTTTTTTTTGCTTAAGCGCAGGCCTGCCCATTAGTTTAAGAAAAAGAATAAACATGAGCTAAGCAACAACTACTCAAAAGTGTTTAGTTCCTTGAAGTGTTGCCTGAGATATATAGTTCTTAGTGTTCGTGTTGAATCATCATCATATAATGAGTTTATCTGAGCCCCCTTGTTCCAAAGTGGGAGGAGGGCATCTGGAGATTCTCTCCAAGGTTTTGAGGGCCTTGCTTCGTCCCTCCTCGCAGGGGAGTCCTTAAACACGACGGCCGGAGAGATGGATCCCCTCCTCGACGGAGTCAAGAGAGGAAGCGACCAAGAGACAGCAGGCTCATTCGAACATGGACGCGGCAATCGAAGAGGGTAGACAAAAAGGCTAATGATTAATGTTCAATAATATTACTGAAGTTTATTTATTTTATTCATCTATTTGGTTGCATTTAGTTGCTTCAGTTTAGATACGTTCTAACGTTTTAGCATAACAATTACTCGTATTTTAAGGTAACCAAAACCTCAGAACGTAACGTTTTGTTTGAATAAATGTGCCTTTATTATGGTATACTCCAGTATCAAACTTGTTGACGTTTGCAAAAATTGCCGTTCGTCGTTCGCTTGTCGGTTACCAAAAGTTATTGTTCCTTTTTAAAATTGAATCGTTTGTTTTAAGATTGAATAGTTCGTCGTTCATCGTACGTTTGTCGTTCGTCATTCTGAAAAAAATTGACGACGTTTTTTTAGAAAGAAATTTTTTCCTTCGTCAATCTGAAAAAAAGTGATGGCGTTTTTTTAGAAAAAGAGAAGAAATATTTGTCTTTTTTTTGGCGTCAAAAACGAACGACAAGACTTTTTGTTGTCGTTCGTCAAAATCTTTACAATTACAATGAACGACAAATCAACAAGTCTGTCCAGTAAGGGAGCTCGATAGCCGTGCGTGTTTAAGGCGTGTCCAACTCTCAATGTTGGGGGCGCAGGTTCGAATCCCGAGAGGGGATGGTCATTTTTGGTCTACCTCATTGATAAGATCCTAGGTTTGATAGACTAATTATAATGCTATAATGCTTATTATATCCAATCAGATGCAATTCTATCGAACCACATAGGCAAAAAAAAAAAAAAAAAGTATGTCCAGTATGTATATTCGAAGATGCAAACTGGATCAGTGTCGAGATTAATTTAGTCCTCGTTAAAAAAAAACTTGAAGTGGCTCGGAATTAAAGGGTGATTTAGACAGCATGGGTTTTTCTTCATAAGTACTCTGTGGCTTAAGCTAACGGTAGGCGTTTCTTTTTCAAAGGAAACAAGTGAGCAGTAGACTGATGCTTCAAAGGTCTTAAGTTTCAAACGCAATGTTTATGAACACATAAACATTATAAAAACAAGAATGAAGTCAATATTTTTATGCATACATCCTTTAAAATATTGAACATGTTTAAATATCTATGAATAAATATCTCTACGAATGCTTTAAAAAATTAAATTTTATCATCATTTTATAATAAATAATTAAAAAAGATAAACTATTAATGTGATCATAAATACATTACTGAAAAGGCTCAATCCATCATCCTCTTTTTATTAGTAATATGTATACAGTTTTAAGAAGAGAACATTTAAAAATGAACAATTTAGCATTCCACCTTTTATGGTTATAAGTTATATTTAATTCATATAACATTTTTGTAAATAGAAAAGTGGTAGGGGACAAATGGTCAATATATAAAGTATAAAACACGAAAAATGCTTAAAAAGAAAACTTGGATTCAATTTGTTCATAAAATATATAAATGTTTATTAATAATTGATTCGGTCTAGGATGGAGATGTATCTTTCCACCAATTTGTCCAGTCCTATAGGGAGAGGATTCCCCTTGACCCGCGAGGCGTACAGAACGCCTTGAACCTTGGAAATTATGAACTCTATTTGAAAAGCGTTCTCATAATTGGGGACGTTGATATTAGCCAGTTCAAGGTGTTCACCGTATGTCCTTTGTATTTTTCCTCTACTGACTTAACAACAGGGACAATGATCGGGCA
Source organism: Caligus rogercresseyi (assembly GCA_013387185.1). Classification (NCBI taxonomy): domain Eukaryota; kingdom Metazoa; phylum Arthropoda; class Copepoda; order Siphonostomatoida; family Caligidae; genus Caligus; species Caligus rogercresseyi. The sequence continues at coordinate 28,720,452 of CP045894.1, read as the reverse complement.
GAAATAGAAAAAGTGGAACGAGGTCTCCTTTTCCATCCCACACCAGTGGCATAGTTGATCTTCTGAATGGATCTTCGATTTACTCATGAAGAGAGATGAAGTTGCCAGCCTGTATCGGAGCCATTTCTGTCTTGAATCTGAGAAGGGATTCTTCATTATGATTTGAGGACATAACGAGGACACATTCCTGCTTTCATCCAGCTTATGGAGTCTTCGTTTTACAGTTTCCGAAGGCGGTTTTTGCTCAACATTTTTATGATATGCTCTGCGAACATCTTGATTTTTAAGAATGGATAAGCCGATGTAAAAAGGGATGGGTGGACCAAACGGAATTTCAGGCTCTGGTCGGTCTTTTATTATTTTTTTCACCCTAAAGTCCAAGATGAAGTTTTTTGTTTTTTCCTCATTTCTGTGGAATTGACCAACCGAGGTAAGGTGACAGTCTTTGAGAAATTCTGTACGACTAAGTAGTCTAGGGTTTTCGTTTAATGGCTCATCTGAACCCAAAAGAGGAAGGCACCCATCTATGACTGACTTCCACGATTGTTTCATTTTTTTCCAGTAAGAGCCACACAGAGGCAGAACTTTAAAGAGTTCTGTAGGTCCCACATGGATTATTTCTGAAAAATGGTGTCCTGTGTTATTTAAAAATATTTTTTTTATTCTTAAAGACCAGATGTCATGATTTGTGAAAAGCCTCTTCATCCATGAAAGATTCAATGCTTTCCACATACATTCCACGTTTAGAGCGTTTAGTCCCCATTGTGACGTTTTGGTGTCTATTCTACTCTGGGAAACATTGGGCCTTGAGTTTCCCCAAATTAACCCTGATCTTATACTGTAAATATCACGGCACAGATCCTTTGAAAATGGAATGTATCTCAGAATATGCCAAATTTTTGGAATAATTGCTGAGTTCCATGCTATTAGTCTTTCAAAACGAGAGAGGGGAATACTTTTGTAAAAAGTTACGCTTTTTTTTAGTGTTTCTAAGATCCTGGTCATATTTATCTTATCCGCGATGCTTGAAGAAGAAGCAACGTCGATCCCAAGAATTGATGCTGAGTCGACAAAAGCAAAATCATTCAGGAAGGGTTTCAACTCGTTTCCACAATTTGTCACTATTTGGGTCTTTGTGACATTGATAGAGAGACCAGAGCATTTTTTTGAAAGCGTTAATAGTGTCCATGGAGCTTTTGATAGGGTTTAATACCCTACAAATTGTTCCAGTTTTGAATATTGTCAGATCATCTGCGTACAGGGTACATAAATCCCCAAATCTTGAAGCGTCCGCGTCGGATCCAGATACAAGTTTTTCATATAACCCGTTTATTGCAATTAGGAACAAGGATGGCGATAAAGAGTCACCTTGTCTACAGCCTCGAGTAATGGTAAACGTACTCTGTGCACCGGGGTATCTATACTTGAAGAAGAGTTCTGCAGTGTTGTGGAAATCATTTCTACAAATATATTTGGTAAGCCATAACGAATTAATTGCTGAATAATAAACTGATGAGATATGGTATCGAACGCTTTTTCAAAGTCCACCAAAACTGCTGCGTATTTATCTTTAACTGACGAATGATAATCAATTGCGTCCTGAACAGATCTTGGGATGTCCTCGAGGAAGCGACCAGGCATGAATCCTTTTTGGTTGGGTGTAATTATATTGGGGAGAATTTTAGACAGCCTTTTGTTGAGTATACCGGTTAGTATTTTGAACGAAGTATTTAGTAAAGATATAGGTCTATAATATTTTATGTCTTCTCCTTTCTTCCCCTTTTTTAAGATCAAGGTGATGAGACCACGGTTCATGAAGTCCGGAACAAAACCCATGTGGAATATAGCATTCCACCCTTTTCATACAGTATAAAATATACGTTAAAAAATGAAAAGCCTAAGAGAAACAGTGGAAAATTGTATTAATCCAATTAAGTTATGACAAGAATCTATATAATAATTCACCAATCTCTGTCCGTCCGTCTTCTGTATGTCCGCACGCTATCTCCTCCCACATTTATGGTCAAATTTGAACTTTGAAGGTACCTATGGAATCCTTGGGTCAAGGCGGACCTAATAAAACTATATTCAAAGTGATGGGACCAGAAATGACAAAAAAATGTCATTGGATACACCTTTTCTTACTTTACTACCTACTTTTCAAGGTAAAGAGAGGAAAAAGAAAAAAGAAAAAAGCATCTCATGTGACTTAAGACATATTCTTTATACAAAGTCAAACTTTTTATGAGGAATGCTTGTACAAAACAGAAAGTTATTGTAACTCATTTGACATTAAGAAAAACCTATTTTATCTCCACAAAATCCATGATACAAATTTTAAGAAAACTTTGCTATAATGCTTATTTATATCCTATCGGATGCAATTCTATCAAACCATATAGGCAAAAAAAACAAGGAGCTCGATAGCCGTGCGTGCTAAGGCGTGTTCAACTCTCAATGTTGGGGCGCAGGTTCGAATCCCGAGAGGGGATGGTCATTTTTGGTCTACCTCATTGATAAGGTCCTAGGTTCGATAGACTAATTTTAGTGCTATAATGCTTATTTATATCCCGTCGGATGCAATTCTATCGAACCAAATAGGCAAAAAAAAATAAAAAAACTTATGTAATATGATATATATGGCGCCGTAGGCGGCCAAATATGCCAGTAAATTTATATTTATGTCAAGTTTATATATATAATATATATTATATTATTTAATTTATATTTCTCTTAAATACATATTACCATATCGATCTTTAAAAATATCCTAAAGTAAAAAATATACTAATGACTAAAGTTATCCACTCAAAAGTTCCCTCTTAAAAAGAAGATTTTAAGTATATGATGCATCTTTCTTTATTCTTTATCAACTTGAACTTTCATAAAAATGCATTTTTAAGAACGCTGCATGCATATTTTTCTCAAGCAAAAAAATATTCTTATTTGTATAAGCAAAATTGCATATATATTTGTCATTAGAACTTATAATTTGTTTTTTTTTTGTTTTCTTGTGTTTCTTCTTCATGTAAATAAGTGCATGTGTATGTTAAAAAGTTACACCTTAAACAATAGGTATGTAGAGTATCTATGATCTTTTATATAATATATAAATAAGGCAAATTATGCACTTATGTTATGAGTGGAAACGTTTAGTTTGTCCTATAACAGAATTGACCATTGCAAAACTTCAAAAACTACCCAAGGTATGAATGCTATATATCGTCTTAGGCTGTAAATTACTGTATTTGACCATTTTCTTTTTGCATAGGAATACATATATATATATATATATATCCAAAAAGACTTCAAATTTGAAAAATAGATAGTATAGCGTCAGTAAAGCGTCTGTCAACTGGTAAAGTTTGATCCAATGATGCACTTCATTATATTATATTGTTGTTCGAAAAATCATATCACTATTTAATCGATAAATTTGTATATAGATTAGTCTAAAAAGCTGTGAATTTTTTTTGGTATGTTTATAGTTTTATATCGTATGTTTTGTTTTAATATATATTATCCCTATCTTTAAATTATTAGTAAGTTTTTCGATTCAACTGCATCCGTGTGGATATTAATCAGCATAATAACATTAAATTTTCTCAAACGAACTAAGGATCATTTTATATATTGTATATATACACAGCACGAGGGTCCCTGGTATCCTTCAGCTGCTGCCTGAGCTCAGCAACCCCTTCTTCTGTCGATCCCGAGCAGCTCAGAGACCTGGGTGTTGCTGATGGTGTTGCCCTTTATACAAAGAATCTGGATAACGGCACACCTGCGTTCTTGCTCGTTCCAGATAACAGGCTGTAGATTTCCATATGCGGCCATGACGATGATAAAATTCAACTAAAATGATGTCTCATATGTTGGCTGTCTGCTAAAAAATCAGCTGCTCGGATCGGATGACGTCATCTTTGTTAAAGGATGTCCTGAAAACCCTACGGATTTGATCTTATCACCCTGTATATATATATATATATATATATATATTATATATATATATATATATATATATATATATATATATATATATATATATATATATATATATATATATATATATAATGCCTGCAACTTTCCTAAATGATTAGTTTCTTCTTGAAAAAAAAATTAAACATACATATATATTTTATTTTCTATTTATAAACTATTAAATACCTAAACATTCCGCATTTTTATACAAAGGGACCTTTACAAAGGACATCTGCTCATAATATGACCCGTGTTTCATGCTCAGATTGGATATTTTAGATCTCATTAGAAACCCTGCAATAATGAAATAGATATAAATTATCTTTATATACATGAAGTAAAAACAATTGATTCATTTTTTTAATGGCAAAATTGCATAGATTGAATCAAAGAGGGGGTCATAAAATCGTGGGCCTCATTCTTATCCTTTCAAAGTTTATTTGTCCACTTTGAATGGGCCTGAGATGTTTGCCTATGAGGGAATCACAACAATAAAGAATCCCTTTTTATTGCACTTGGTTTGTATCCCTCCTTTGTGTATGTGTGTGTTTTATTCTTGATGAAAAAGTATGTTTGCCGCTATGACGTCATCCTGGAATGACTCATGTGTGAATCCCTTTGTAGTCAGCATTAGATACAAGTCTTAAAAGAAGGAATTATTAAGAGAATTGAGTTAATTGGAACGGCTCTGTCAGAACAGTGCGTTCATACTATTTACTACAAACTATGTATTTATGATGAAGTAATTGTCGATATAAAAGATTTAATTTAATATCTGCCTCATCAATACACTGTAATAAAATACACTAAATATATATAAGATAAAATAACAATAAATAAATAAGAACTCTGCCGAACGGTTGCGCCAAAACAATGGTTCAAACTTCCTCCTGTTCATCAATAGTATAAACCCATTAAAACACAGCTAAAAATTCATTTACATACCACAAAATGTACATAAATATTGTGTGAGTTTTTTTTCTTTCAATTAATCGACAATCCTCGTTCCATATATACCTACTATACTATACTTCATTTTTTAATGGAACACTTTTGATATTATAATATATGACATACAATTTTTTTATAAACAGAGCTTGAATAAAATATTAATTATAGACTGCTTATATATGCATTTATTAAATATTCAATCAATAATTTATATATACATATATATGCAAATATAATCCAAGAAACTGTTGTTCAAAATAATACTAAGAATATCTCAAGACAATGGTATTTGGCATGTAAATTATTTTCTCTCATTGAAAAATAGGAGTTTTGGTCCGGCTTATATGAAGTTACTTAGACTTCTCAGTAAAGATGTCGGAAATTCAGTGTTGAAAGTATTAACCATATATTTATAATAGCCTCCATTGAAACGTATTTTGGTAGATTATTAATTGTAAAGCTTTAAATAAATAAAGGGTATTAGGAAATATTTAGTTTTTAATAATTATTTATTTACGATCATAATAAATTGAATGATTGCGACCGACTGAATAGTGATTGTCATTGTGATTAAATATTGTTAGCACAATTTTAACTAAACATCGGGGTCTTTTGACGTTATGTGATAATCGGCTAAGTATTTTACTGTAAATATCCATTAGTTTACGTTTGATTTTTGTAATATAAATCATTAATAATTTTAGTACATTTAACCTTTCTTTATTACAATTAAATGAATGTAAAAATCTTACAAGATTTATGAAAATACTGATACTAAATACTATTTATATTACTGAATGTGAAGAAGACAAATATCATTCAAATCAAGAGCAGTTTTTACTCTATGAATCATCTGTAAGCAATATTTTACACTGAATATTATCTTATTGTTTTAATCTATAAAACTCTATATATATATATATATTATATATATATATATATATACTCTTTAATGATCCATGAACAAAAATATTATCAATAATCATATTTTTGAGTTATAAATTGGTTATGCACGAAATTATATGTTTTGCGAATAACCGCAAAGAACTCAAAGAAGCTATTTAATGAATAAACATTACCGTTTCAAAACATAATGACTCATGACTTTACTTACAAGTATTGATCCCTGGTGCATTAATAACCATTTTACAATATATATTTGCTTTTTTCCATGGTTTATTTTTTCTAATATCAGTTATTTATAGAGTGCGAATCCAATCATGTATAAATCAGGATGCCGTGACGCAACCCTCTAGCCACTTGTTTGCTAGAGCACTCCTTTATGCTAATACTTGTTCATTTAATGACTTATAAATGCCATTACTTTTAAAAGGATTGACTCTCAATGAAATTCAGATGCAAGGGTGTGCAAGTTCTAATCATAAATTTAGGGGGAGTCTATAAGTTAGCAAGATGATTTTTTTGGTTAACTGTGCTAATTTTTTTTGTCTTTTCCCCAAATAAAGTATAAAGTTTGTTTATACTTAATCTCTATTGACGTTTTTATTAATAAAAAAGATGTAATCAAGAGCGTTGTATAAGCTATGTAAAGTGAGCCTTATATTCTCTATGTTAGTGTTAAAATTGTGAAATATTATGTATATCTATTAAAAAATATTATAAACTAATATTCACACTCGATAAATATGATGTATACAAAGATATTTAAGGAATAATATAAACTCTGATATGTATATAATAAAGAATATATAAACAAGAATAATTTTCTATGAATATATATATACATATATTTAAGCATCTGTTTAAATATTATAAAAACAGTTTTCTGTTTAAAATGCTTTAGTCCATTATTACTGAATTCAAAAATACTTTAATTGAACGCATGACCTCTGTGGATAAACGTGTTCAACTCGTAATGCATAAGGCGATTCCTCCTGAAAGAGGAAACCTCTGAGAAACAGGTCTTAGGCTCATTTTGGAATTTTGATACTATAATACAATAACCGCAGATATGTAACTCAATTAAACCATATTCTTTATAGAATCAAGTTTTAGGTTGTGAAGCTAGCGAAAGCCGATCATTTGGACTTTATTCTGGAACTAGCCCCAAAAAAAGTATTAAAAAATTGGGTTTCTGATCGTATAGCTTTGTGACACATCAAATTTATTATTATTACTTTCCCCCATGAAATTTAATTTATAAGCACAAATAAGAACATATAAGTTTGTCATGATAGCGATATTGTTAGTAACATTTGAGGGCCACTATGTATAGCTTTATAACTGTAATGGGACATTCTAAAGATTATTTTTCCATCCGTTAATGTTTGTATTAGGAAAACTTACAGATAGTTTTGTTATTTATTCTCAGAGATATTATACATTGACAATGAGTGCTATTCAAATAATGTGAGCATTTGGTTCATATATATATATATATATATATAAAAGAGAGAGAAAGAAAGAGATTCTTGCCCCCATTTTTCATTTTGCCTCTAATAATTAAACAGTAAAAAAACAAGTTATCAGGGTTAAGGGATGATTCAGTATGATAAATGCAAAAAGAAAAGAAATAATTTTACAAACAATTATGAAGTTGGGCGCTTTGAGTTACAAAAACAAAAGTATAAATGGATATTTTAAACCAAAGCTTAATATGTCAACTTTAATTATGTATATATTTAATTTTATTTAATAGAATGCATCTTATTCCAATGCATAGCATTATTGTCATTTAAAAGATATTATATAATCATAGTGTACAATTAAATTATGCTAAGTCATACAATCATAAAATATATTCAGGATAGTTATTTTCGACACTTTTTGAATATATAATAGCATATTTTTTTAATATTCTTAGGAATTTATTGTCCATCTATAGCCATAACAAAGGAAAGCAATAGTATCCGTTGTTAACATAAATAAATTGAATATATAGAGTGCTTACCAAATAAGTATTGAAAATATTATTCATTGTTTCCTTTGTAAATATATATATCAGTGTGTAAGCTTCATATCTATTAATACTCTATATATCTATATATACGGGTGGTAATATCAAATCCGGCGTTTTTTTCTCTCTCAACATAAAATACACATAAAATCGTTAATTTATGCTCAATTTTATTTATTAGACATTAAATGCTTGTACAGATGTGTAGATTTTGCTTAATCAATCCATCCGCCTTCTGCGTCGATGACGCGCTGGATCTTGGTGAGGAAGGACGAGCATGCCTTGGCCACCAGGCCCTGTCCAACTCCCTGGCCTGCTTCATTATGGAGTTGATCAGGGCGGCTTTGGTGTTATGAGCCAGTCGGTTGGTGTGTCGCTCAAGGTAGCCCCAGAAAAAATAGTCCATAGGATTCAAATCAGGGAACTAGGGGCCGCATGTTCTTGTTCTTCTGCGTCAACAGCTGTCCAACCTTGAGTTTGTAGCTGTGCAACGCAAATCCTCATTCACACAGGCCAACAAAGTTACGTGAGAAACGTCCAGCTCCTTGGCGACATCCCTGAGGGACCTACTGGGGTCGTGCTCGAAGATGTCTGACACCCTCCTGATGAATTCGGGGGTCTGGCCTTGCGGGCGCTGCTGGAGGGCCTGAAGGCCCTGTCAACGACAGCACGAGGGTCCCTGGTATCCTTCAGCTGCTGCCTGAGCTCAACAACCCTTCTTCTGTCGATCCCGAGCAGCTCAGAGACCTGGGTGTTGCTGATGGTGTTGCCCTTTATACAAAGAATCTGGATAACGGCACACCTGCGTTCTTGCTCGTTCCAGATAACAGGCTGTATATTTCCATATGCGGCCATGACGATGATAAAATTCAACTGAAAGGATCTCTCATATGTTGGTTGTCTGCTAAAAAATCACCTGCGCGGATCGATGACGTCATCCTTGTTTAAGGATGTCCTGAAAACCGCCAGATTTGATCTTATCACCCTGTATATATTTATTTTATATATTTATATAGTTTTTAATCTCTATATCGATTTGTTTGGCTTTAAAGACTCCCTGATGACGTCATTTAGTCTCACTCACAATGTTATCTTTGAAAAAAAATTAGTCAAGTCTTATGACCTTTGTATCAGTCTCAAAGATTTCATATACACAAAAGCCGTCCTCGATGATTCATTCTTTTTGATTTATGGACTGTGAATTGACATTTGTTATATAATTAGCCATGTTTCAAAGGTCTATGAGGTAATCCTTTAGTCTAATCCATTTATTTCTTCTGTCTCATTTCAGGGTGACTCTCCCTTTGGCAAGCTTGAGGCCTACATCAACTAGAGCAACTAGGCGAAGGGTCCTATGCCACGGTTTTCAAAGGATATAGCAAGTATGTATGAAGCCTGATGTACGGGAAATTGACAAGGGAAAAATAGTCAATGGAATCCATTGGAAACTTTGACAGTTATAAATTGATGCTTCTGTACCAATTAATAAGTGAGGATATCTTTATAACATGAATACTTATCAAGTATAAATATTTTTGTCCATGCGTCAAGTTTTGCACAACAAGAATCTTATATAAAAGCAGTTCGAAGGAGAATCCAAGGATTTCGTTCATATATGAGCCAATCAGTAATTATCTTGAACAATAATGTGAGCATAGATAGATAAGCACAAGGTAATGCGCGTCATTTCTTATATCTAAGAGCATTCATACGTATAAATATGACAACAAATTATCACCAAGATGGCTGCCAATGGCTGTATTTTCCCTTCTTTTTATACACATTACTGTGTATCCAACTCATATAACCTTATAATAACTGGATTCACTAGTGACTCAATAAGGAAAGAAAGAAAAGTACTCAACAAATAACTGATGGAAGTCGTCACATGTGCAAATCCATGAAATAACGAAGAAAAGCACGGAATACTTATTATGCATTATCAAAGTCCCAAGTCTTACGGAATAGAAAAAGAGATAATGGCAAAAGGTAAACCCAGTGACGTCATTTTAGGGAATTACTCTTAATGAAACATAAAGTAGGATGACATCACTGAGATTTTATTAAAGGATTTCCTACCTTTTATATTCCTCAAGACATACGGAGTCAGCAATTGGGGCAGCCATCTTTGGTTTATGTACGTCATTCAACAACTCTCCAACAGAGCATTTCTTTTTCTTTTTTAAGGAGACTTTGTTGATATAGAGATATTATTTATATATATATATATAAACATTATAGTTTAAAATTTTAATCTCTAATCTAAATAAAGCAGCAATATCTACTAAAATTAATTATTAATACAACTTAAGAAACTAAATCGTACATAAAAATACAGACATAATAAAAAAATTAATAGAATAACAAGATTGAATACAATTATTTTGTTTGTCTTCAGGCAAATTTCCTGTGCTGTCTCATAATCCGTTGTAGACTTGATATTGATAGTAGGGATCTTCACTGTAAGGGCCAGGTATCGCGCTATCATCGTAATCATGATGGCCTGAATGTCTTCAATGGTAATTATTTTGTCCTTTTCTCTCCGACAAATAGCTGTGAATGTTCTATAAAATTAGCTCCATAGCTCATGTTTTTCGCTGGTTTCATTTTTTATTACAAGACACCAATGTTTATCGCATTCAGCTGGTTGGCAGCATTTTAGATGGATTTTACGTCATCAAGCAACTCATGATAATCAAGTAATTTTGTATGTGGAGTATCCAGCTGTATTATGATATTGGTAGGGGTCTGGCTATTTAATAATAGATATATTGCTTTTTATAAAAGTAAAAACTGAAATGTTCTTATTATTTTTGTCTTTCTTTCAGTTTAACAAGCAGGTTTGTGGCCCTGAAGGAGATTCGCCTTCAGGAAGAGGAGGGTGCGCCCTTCACGGCATTCGAGAGTCCTCCCTTCTCAAGGAGCTCAAGCACAGCAACATTGTGACCCTACACGACATCATTCACACAAAGTCCTCGCTCACATTTGTCTTCGAATACGTTGTAAGTAATCCAAATGCTTTTTATTTGCTGTATACATCGTTTGAGGTGATCCTATTTTAATTTCTTACGTTTCTTTTGAGGTTATATATATATATATATATAAATAGCACCCACTCAAAGAGAACCCGCAAATAGTACCCGTTAGAGATAGGTGTCTGGAATACCCAAAGGTTTATGTATTATTTTTTTCCTTCCTCGGGTAAATATGCCTCACAAAACAGTTCATTTGATCAGTAGGCATGTCTGGCAAGCGGAATAATCCATTATTTATACAATAATTTCATAAACAATTTTTGTTAAAGAATCAAATTAAAAAGTATTAATGTTAATTTAAAACATTCCAAAATTAAAATGTTATGATTTTTGCATTATATCCTATTGGTTTTGGAAATACTTTTGAAAAAGATATTTGATTTCTTACATATTTATGCCAGTTTAAACATCTAAAACTTATTCAAAAGATATTAGTGTGATTTTATATAATTCCAATCTGAAAAAGTTTTAATCCATTCAATTTGCAACATGTAGAAAATATTGTCAGGTAAAAAAAGGCAAATAATGTCTACCTGCATCCAATAGTGCATTGCAATACCTTTTTAAACATATTAGGAAGTACTAATAACTATTGAAAGAATGCAATCTTGACTTCACACTTCAAATACACCTCAGTAATGGGAAAATGAAATGGCCAAGACAACAACTTATAGGATTTCTTGATATACTTGCAGTGCACTTAAACATCAAGACAGGAATCTTTTGTTGTCCTAGATATGAGGCATTTATTACAACTTTATTAGAAAAGAGACATAGCATGTAAGATGATGGTTGACTTAATCTACATACTATAGTGGTCTTAGACTCACCTCCGGTTGTATCTTCACAAGATATTATGAATAATTATTATTGGGTTTTACCCTTACGATGACTGCATCAATGACGTCATTATTTGTGGTTATTTAATGTCAAAGTTTATTATAAGTAAAGTTAGTCATAAATCAATTATTTAAGCAGAAACTATAAGAGCTCTGACGTCAGAATAAGTAATGATGTCACAGTTAATAGATACATACACTTTAATTGTAAATCCCAAATTAATAACACTCTTTTGGATCATCAATGAAAAGTTCTTCACACTTTTTGTACTGAACATACATGTATTGTTGTACTAGAATACAATGGAATTGTTCAAGGGCTTATACAAAGAGCCACTGACAAGACCCATATATATATATATATATATATATATATACAAAAATGCATATGCGTATCCTTTTAGTGGGATGAAAAGCAAATCCAAAAAGCGTTCTATGTGTCAAACATTATCTGAAAAAAAAAAAAGCCCAAAAGACAAATTGCTCACAAAAAACTATTATAAATATAATTTAAAAACTTTGTTCGCTTTTTATCTTTTTTTAAATAAAGACATATTATTAAATATAATATAAAACATTGTTCACTTTTTATCTTTTTTTTTCGGTCACGAAGTTTTATTCTATATTTGTAACAAACAATACAGTGTAATACAAACTGCACTAAATACAAATAAATAATATAAACTAAAACTCTCTTCAACAGTTGCGTAAAAACATAAATGAACGTTATAGTTCAAATTTACTATTAAAAGTGATGACCTAATATAAAATGACAATTTATTTGTTCCTTAAAAAACGCCAATATGTTATCTTTTTTTAAATAAAAATATAAACAAACGAGTTTATTATTAATACATACATCTAATTTGCCATAACGTCATACATATATAAGGCATTATTGATCTGTTCTATTTCATTTGCCTATAAACAAGGAGTCATTTAGTCCCTCCATTTAATATTTAATTAATTATAAGTCATTCTTAAAAGCAACTCTGTCTTTTGAGAGAAAAATACAATAACTGCCTCTATGACGTCACAGTAAATAAGTCATACATCTTAACAGCAAACTCAAAATCACACTAAAGAGTACATGAATCAAAAAAAGTTGAAGCCTAAGAGAGTATCACTGATAATGAATAAAATTAAATAGCCTTCACATCGTTCCAGCTGTCCTTCATTCTTGTCCTTATCAAATGAATCTATTTTGGAACTAATTATTATTAATGTTAGGATCCTAGCAAAACATGTTTGACCTGGACAAAATATGTTTTTCCAACATTTGTAACTAAAATATTATGTAAAAGTATTAATATTTAACATATTATACAGGGGTGTGCAGGCGAATCTAGACTTTTTTTAGCACAGAAATAGATACTCATATCCAAGAACAAGACCTTTTAATTGACTTTTTTCATATCACACAAATTTAAAGGACTTTTCTCTTAATGTTCATTCAATCCAATTTCCTCCTTTCACAATAACAGCCTCCACACGGTACCTGAACCTCCAACGGCATGAGCCACCTGTTCCCTGGACAAGTGGCCACTGCCTGGATGATGGCAGCTTTCAAGGAGTCCACAGTGTTTGTGAGCACGCTTGTTAGTGTCCCTCTCAAGGACGCCTTACATGTAGTAGTCGCAGGGGTTGAGGTCAGGGCTGCTGGGGGGCCAGAACTCCTTTGACCAGAACATGTCGAGATTCTCTAAGCACCAGTTTTGAACCAAATTGGTCTGGAGTCTTTCTTTCCGGTGTTAGGAATCCTTCCTCGATGTCCTCCGACTCCTTGAAGGACTTGGCAATGCTGTAAACAGTAGCTTTGGGGAATTTGAAGAAGTCGATGATCTCCTTGGGCGCACAGCCGCAACGGAGCGCCACAATAATGGCCGTTCTGCGCTCAAGTTCATCTTTTTATTATTAAACAAAGCTCATAGGATATACTAACCAGTTCATACATTTTTAAGCTTCTACCCTAACTGGTTACTGAGATACAAGTACTCAAAGTTAGTCTAGATTCGCCTGCACACCCCTGTATATATATAAATATAATTTTCCCCGCTCTATCTTGTCATTATGTATTAACCAGAGCATAAAACATTCAAATGAAAGCATAGAATCTCAGCTTTGATATTTTGCTATACTCAATCATATCAAGTATATAAGTGGAGAGCTATATTTGTATTAAAACACTTATTTTGTGTACAAAATATCGCAAATAATAGAATTTAAATGCATCAAAACAAAGTAAAAACGAAGAAAAAAATTAATGTTTCATAATCATTTCTTTACTGGTCAAAACATGAAAGCCTGGGCGGCGTTCCATTTGGTACATTGGTCATGAAGCGCTGGAGGTCGTTAATTATGTCGTCAAATATGTATAGTTACCCCAAAGTATGTCCCGAGTTTAATTAAAATATCAAGAAAAATCCTTGCATCAACGATTTTTCTTTTTGTCAACCTAGTTAAATGTTTGTACTTTTGACCGCACTCGAAGGTATTTTTTAGATTTCTCCTAAGAATGTTTTAATGAATAAGTAATGAATACTATGTGTGTATGTGTGTGTATAATGACTTTTTTGTGGCATTTGGTGGGTAATGAAGATCCTCAAAATATAGAGTTGAGGGCGTAAAGACCCTTTGAGACATCATTAACGCTCAGAGTTCAAATGAATAAATTGAAATAATGAATTGTTATACATATTTGTAGTTGGCTGTTTGAGTTCATTAAATATATATTTGAATTTGCAAGCATCTACGCTATAATGATATTTTTTTTATATCTATATTATTGAATATAATTTTTATTTTTATTTATTCAGATTAACTCATTAGTGCCTAACGCATATTTAAACATGCCTTAAATAAAAATAAAACATGATCCAAATTTGTTCTTGTATAAACACGTGATTTTGCATTTGTATGTTCTTTGTAAATTATTTTTTTTGATTATTCGTGAAATATTTAATCATTTTTCTTATAATTATATGAAAATTGATTTACTTGCTAAAAATGTATAATAAATATAGCCCTTGCACTAATGATTAATAGCAACAATATATAATACATATATATATATATATATATATATATATATATATTATATATAGTAGAGATAGAGAGAGAGAAAAAAACGCAATAAATATTAGGTTTATTCGAATATCTATTACTGAAGAATAAATATTTCAAGAAATTCACAACGACAATACATATATTCCTTCTTCATTTAAAATATATTTTAATGGATGGTGATTTTATTAAGATTCAAGGTTTTAAAACTAAAGTAAAGGGAAAAGATTGACTATGGAAATTAGCATCAATGAAGGATTTTATTAATGAGAGTAAATACTCGAAACTCAGATCGTATAGAGTGCGCACAAAAACAATAAAAAGAAAGTCCAAATCAATATCAATATAAAACAATAGAATCCTATTTTTTACACCAAAAGTTAATTATCTTTAAATTACTAATAATAATTTATTATAATTATTATTATTGTCTTCAACGGTTGACCCCATAGAGTAGCCCATTCTCAACCTTGGGCTCGGTCACGAGATGATTTTTGAAGGTCGTCAAATCATTCAAGACAATATTAATGCGCAAGACTAATTTGGTGTCCGATCCGAGGTTATAGTGACGGCAACAAGTAAGTTGTCTCAAAGAGGCATTTTATAAGGCAACACAGAAACAAATACTGCCTGCGAACAGCGTATTTTCATTGTGGTTTTTTAAGATGGACATTTAATTAGGGGGTCGCGACTTTATAGGTTTAGAACCACTGCCACTGGCAGCTCTGAAATTAGGGGTATTCATGTACAAATAGAACACAAGAGAGAATGAGAGTTATATTTTTTTAATCATGTAAGATGGAGGGTGAAGTGACGTCCGTCACTCTCCATATTCTTGAAACCTGGGTATTTGTAATCTGGTACCCATAGAGAATATTAAAATGCTTAAGCAAATATGGAGCGATAATATATGGGGTATTTGTTAGCTCTTCATGTGGAGAAGTCTACGACAGAAAGAACAAGGTGAGAATCATATATTTTCCCTGGAAATTAAAAGGATGATGCTTGTTGTTTCGACGACGACAACAACCAGTATTATTATTTATTTGACCGATATAGATAAAAAATAGTAAAAAATATCAATATTTTTTGTTAAATGAAAGTGTTGAAATAAATAATATATATATACCAGCCAATCAGAGATTCCTTAGTTTTGATGCACACCTCAAACAATAGAAGGCAAGGAATAGATGGATTATTATATTCTCATTTGTTGAAACTACTTTATATAAATGAATGGGGGGGACATAATGTTTCTATGACCGATTTAATGAGTGTAATGATTGAATTCATTATGTTCATCGATTATTATTATTACTTTAATTTAGTAAAATTGAGTTCATTACTAACTCAAACAAATATAGAAGAAGTGCACTCTACAATCAATTTTTAATGAAGAAAATCATCAAAATTATACTAAAAAGACTCCATATTTAGTCCATTCATGAAGTATTATTCTCATTACACATTCAAAAATACGAAA
>CP045894.1:28678320-28696879 GCA_013387185.1 Caligus rogercresseyi | reverse complement strand
TAAAACTGTCTATGTTTGGAAAATATGATTTAAGCATACACTAGAACAAATCATTATCATCGTTGGAATGGCATCAGCCTCATCGGGGATCTCAACAAGGTCGAGAAAGACCATAACTCTAGTTTTTCGAACTTTGAAATACGAACAAGGTCACTTCGTATCAAATCAGGCTTGATGTCCACCTCTCAGGGAAAAAAAGACGATCATCTCAAAGGAAAGTTCATAAAAAGGCGCTTTTTTCTGAGAGGCATAAAATATAGGCTTCTAGAAAGTTTCACTACGGACTGGTACGTAATTAAGCTACGGTGATGTGCGTGCAATTTAGGTATAAATATACCAAACTATTTTAAGAAAATTATAGCATATTCAAAGTGACACAAAAAAAAAGTTTCATTACCATAATATTATCTATACTAATAAAAAAAGAATCCCGTGGTTCGTTCTTTCGTTTCCCTGTATCTCTCAAATAGTTCATTAATCTTCACGAAATTTTCTGTGGTAGTTTTAAGAGCTCAGGGATGTTTTAGTGGGGTCGTAAACTCTCGAAAATTCGTCATCGTCTGTTTATTTTATTCGCTCCAAACGTTTTTTGCTGAATTTTTAAAATTGGCAAGTTAGATTTTCACACCAAATTTTCTGTGGATGATTGTGAGGTAGTAGGACGTGTTTCTTTTTGGGTGTTTACTCAAAATTAATTTTCTTATGATTACTTAAATAGAAGTTTTTTCTGTCCCTGTCTTTCCTCTGAAATTAGGTTTGGTGGAAAATAACACTTTTTTATAATGTAACATGCGCGATATCAATTTTAATAATGCCAAAGAGGGAGAGTGATGATCAATCACTCTTAACTTTCTAGATAAAGATATGAGTTGCAGTCCCTCTTTTTTTTCTTTTGCTGTTTTCCTCCCATCAACGGAGATCAAATTATTACTCTAATATTCATCACTACCATACATATCTTCGGCACTCTATGTTCTTTATGAAATGGCTTCAAAAATAATTTCTCTTTATGAAGTTTAAAACCCCTGCCTTAAGGCACAGAAAACGGAAAAAATGGCAATGACGACTTTTTAAGGAACTACTTTTCATAAAAAATTACATAGGCACTCTATGAAAGACTTATAAATAACTTCTTTTACGATGTTAAAATCCCAGCCTTAAAAAAACAAAAAAAAACGGGAAAAAATGGCATTGAAGACCAATGACAACTTTTTAAGGAACTATTTTAATATGAAAAATTGCATGTGATGACATCACTAAAATTATTCGTATCTTTTTTTCTATTCCAAAGACTATTGTCAAGTTGAAAAATCCCAGGCAGCGCCGGGTAACCATCCGTTAGTATAGTTTTATATATACATATATACCTATATATTCCTATTGAAATATATATATTATTCCTCTTCATTATTTAATTTAAACGATTTGGGAAAAGAAAATCAAAGTCTTCAATTGAGGATAATATCATTGACCATTGAAGAAATATAAGCATAATAAAATTAAGATAAATAATCCAAGCACTATCTTCTGGTCACAATAACTTTGTATATAAACATACAAAATTTGGAGTCATACACAGTCTAAAGATGCAAGGACAAATAACCCCTTAAATGTGAGTCTATGACAAAAAAACTTTATAAGTATCATACTTTATCACCTGAAAAGTTTTCTTTCTAACTTAAATTTCTTTTAACTGCGAGGGAGGATTCCTACATTTAATGTTGCAAATTAAGAAAACTTTTTTTCTTACAAAAAATGTTAAAAAATGCATGCATGCTCATATATTCTCTTAATAAGTTTTTAAATAAAAATAATAAAGAACTATACAACAAATAATTAAAAGAAAAAAACGTTTGGAACCACTTAAATAAGGCTGGATACAAAAAGAAGCTTGATGTATGGGTGCCACACAGGTAACACACAAAACCTCATAGACCGAATTTCCATCTGCGAATCCATTTCTGAAGCGGATGATTCCTGGTCATGAAATGGGGGTCACTTACGACAACGTCAAGCGGAAAACGGTCGTGGTCGAATCCCGGTGAGCTGGTGCAAACGGTGGCCAAACCAGGATGACGGTCAGGAAGGTTTTGCTGTGTGTTTGGTGGGATTGGCAGGGAATCATCTACTATGAGCTGATCCCCTACAGCCAAAATCTTAATTTGGACCTGTACTGTCAACAATTAGATCGTCCAGAAGTGGCCTGCTTTGGTCAATAGGAGGGAATTGTGTTCCATCAGGACAACGCCAGGCCACACACATCGTAAGTGACTCGCCACAAGCTCGGGAGCTTGGTTGGGAGGTTCTTATGCATCCACCTTATAGTCCGGACCTGGCACCAAGTGATTACTACCTGTTCCTGTATATGGCGAATGATTTTCTGATGAAAAGTTTGCCATCCACTTTTTTGCCAATAGGGACGAGGGTTTCTTTGATAAAAAGAGAAAACCCAACATTCGATATATATTTGACAATAGATATAGAGAAATCTCCACAAAATACTATAAAAATCAATTATATTTGAGAAAGATCCTTGAAAACTACCTTTAAGAAAAAGGGCATTGAACAATTCATTGGAGTAAGAAGTTAATCCTATATCTCTATTCCGTGAATCTCGAAGAACAAGAGGGGCACACCGTATCAAGATTCATTCTCTAGAATAGAATAGATCTTCAAATACAAAAGACATCAAGTATCCATAATCGTTGCAATAGTCCGTGGTTATATTAACTTTAAAAAATTATGTTGAGGAAATCACTGAATTCACATGCTGACTGTGTGAAGAAGATGAGGAACGCAAACCCACTTGATTAACGATGTGGCTGCACAATGCAGGATATAGCTGAATTGATATTGATTGCACAAGAAAGAAAGCTATCCTTGAAGGACCAAAGGATAAAAAAATATATAATCTTTATTGTATATATAAATTAATTTAATAAACCCAATTTCTCTTAGGTAGACCTCTACCGGCTGATACCAGAGTGAGCTCTGGTGTGGCTGGGCTTATATAAACATAAAATAAGAAGAGATCAATAATTATATACGACGCAATATAATATTGACGGTCATATAAAAAATACGTAGAAACTAAAGTGTTAAAGTAAGTAGCGCATGCAAGGAAAAAGTAAACAAAAAATGGCCAAAATTTTGGTTATTTTCTTAAACGTTAGATTTCGCTAGTCCATGAAATTACGTCACGATCTATTTAAAACCGGTTTAAAGGGATTAAGTTTGATGATTTGAAATATATCTAATCATTGTCAAGATAAAAAACGTCTCCAAATATAAATAATAAAAGAACTTTGTTATTATTTTCAAAGAGCTCTAGCATCAAAGCTCCCCTTACGGACTAAAGAAGAACTAAAAACTTGGCCAACTCCTTTTGGGAAAAAAGGAAGAATTTTATGGTATGCATGCGCTACCTTACATTAACACTTTAGTAGAAACCTATAATCTTTTTAAAATTTAATTCATTTTTATATTTTTTCATCACCGAGTGGACAAAACAACTATGTTGTAAATAAATAATATTGAATAAAGTCCAATAGAATGTGTATATGTAGATAAGCCCAGGCGTCGCCCTAAATAGGTTAAAATACAACTCATTTTTCTTATTATCTTTTCCAAGAAAAATATATTATTACAAGTTATTTTTAATTATATTAACTTAGTCGAGAAAAAGGGTTTATGGTGTAATAATAATAACGAAGATAAATCACTACTAAAGACTCTAACTCAATTTATATGCGTTGCTCTTGTATTTCTAGGATCATTAATAATAGTTAGATAGACAGAAAAACATAAATCAATGGAATCCCTTTTACCTATATAGATATAAAATACTAAATGATATTAATAAGAAAGGAGTATTTATTTTTGGATAATTAATTATTGGAAATCTTTTAAAAGCAATACAGGGTTCTTAATATCAATGAATGTCAATAAATGCAAATGGAGTATTGAAAAAAAGTTTTTCATGCTATCTAAGAATGTTTAAGGTTCGTCTAAATTAGTGAACAATGAAAATATGTTTATTTTTATTTCATACATTGAGCCACCGATTTATTGTCATAATATGTAAGCTTTTAATTGATTAACAGCGCTGATGACACCGGTATGCACAGTATTTCTGGGAATATTGAACCATGCAACACCAGTTGCCGCCAGGAACGAGTATACTCAAGATGCTTTGGTCCTCTTGTCCACCATTCTTTACATAGCAAAGTCCTGGAGATTTCAGTTCGATGAGGATCTACGCCAAAGTTATTCGGACCAGAAATTACTAATAGAGTTTTCACACAATTTGTTTTTGGTCTCAACGACGAGCCTCTCTGGCGTCAAATAAGATTTTATTTTGAAATGAGAGCACACTAATTTAGACAGACCCTGTGTGTAGAGAAAAACAACTATTTTGACGTTTCTCTGCGTCTTACTAGTTTAAGTTTAAAGGTTTATTACTGTATACCGTATACATATTTACATATATACATATAATATTACAAAGACATAATATAATTGTACAATAAATGCATAAGATAAAGAGCGCGACCACACAAAGGGGTATATGCGCAACAGTAAATGTTAGTTCTAGTTTATAGTATAGTTTTCTTCAATATTTTTTTTCATTTTTTACATTTCATTAATTTTAAAATACGAAGTACTTCATCTTCTTCTTGCGATGAATCATGCCTTTCATACGATAGTGCTGGACATCTGTTGATAAGATGATCTGCACTCTGAGTCTCTTCCATGCAGACGTACACATTCCATCAGTTGACTTTTTCCATTTGCTGAAGTGAGCGAGGAAGGTCCATGGCCGTGTAAGCTTGAACTATAAGTTTAAGGCTCATATTTGACAATCTTTGTTGAGGCTTTCTAACATTAATTATTTTTCAAGGAGTGGTACTTTTTGTCTCCATATTTTTGTTTATATTTTTAAGCTCTTTGGAGCTTTGTTTTTGGGTTGCGGTCTGCGTCTTACTAAAGATTGTATCAAACATAAGGGTTAGCATATCTCCTGTGGCATACATTGGGTTCTTTACCATAGAAAACTCTTTACTCAAACCTGTCATTGCATTCACTTCACCAAGTTGTGTCCTTCATATCGACGCACAACAAATACCGAAAGAGCTGAGTTTTTAGATCATTATCAATGTTCTATATCATCAATGTAGATATGGTATTTTAAGCATACCGGCCACAATTTTATCTTTTGAAATGGAATGGTTAATTATAGTGTATGTGGGGAACGATGATGACATAGATTATATCCTGTTTAGTTTTAGTTTCTCAAAGGCTTTAGATTCACTTATTTTTCAATAACCTACTGAAACGTTCGATGGTATTATAAACATTGGCTTTAGAAAAAAGTAAGCAAGAATATAAATAGCTTAATACACCATAATATTATGTCATACTTTTATAAATTGGAAGCATCTTTTAACCATATCGTTGAGGCACGTTAATGGAATTTATAAGATATTCTGGATCTATATGAGGATGATGAAAGTCAGAATATTGGAGATATATATGACATGTAATGTAATAAATAAAAAAATATTCATTCATATTTTAACGGCATGTGAGAAACATCATCTTTTGTGAGAGTTTCAAATTACTTGAACTACCTTTTTCCTCACCAAATAGTGGACCCTGAGTCACAGCAAGTCAGGTACTCAACATAGAACTCACATTTGGTTGCATGTTTTTTTCTTAAGAATCTAAATCAAAGCTTTCTAAAATAAGTATTTTTCGTTTACTAAAAACTGGGACTTTTTTATGTTGATATTTTGTATGTAATAGAAAGTATCAAATACTCAAGATATAAATGTATTATTGTACTAATATTTACCAGCCATTGTGTATTGGTTTCCAATACCATAAAACTTACCAGTAAAAGTGATATAGGTAAATATAAACTATGATGGTAGGAGGTAAGTATTTATTTGTGTTTATATGAATTTTATCACTTTCAACATATCGGCGAGATACGTCATAAACACAAGATTACCATTTGTTTATTTGTGTAGCGTCCTACCATTATAGCTTCGAATCTTTGCAATATTCTGAAATAATGGCGTTGAAAAACATATAGTATATATATATATACAAACATATATATGTATATATATATATATATTCACTCTAGTCCAAAACTGTTATCGTTAAATAACAATCATAACATAAGATAAAGAAGTTTATTATAATTTTACAAAAGTACAAGGGTCCAAAAATTGTTGTGAAGAGACAAAAATCTGTAGTGAATACAACAGAAAACAAGCTACAGTTGGTAATAACGTATCTTACTGGTCAGAAAATTCCAATTGTTTTTGCTATTCTTTTTTAATTCATTTATTATTTTAATCTAAAAACAAGATTTATAGATACAATTCAGAGGAAATGGGAAGTAAACATTAATAAACATTGCTGTTAATTTTTTTTGGCTCTGAACATATCCAATAAATTATCATGTAAATATAGAAAATAAAATTATATCACATAAAACCATATCTTAATCAACTTAACAACTATGAAAGAAATAAAATTCAATACATTAATGAGAAAAAATAAAACACATAAATATATACAAACAATTAAAAAATATTTTAGTTTAGCCGTTCTTATAATATATATATATATATAGGATTCTTTTTATTTCTTATTCGAATGTGATACACCCGAGTCCATGAGTTGAAGAGCTTAAAAATATGTTATATATATATTTTTTTTTTATAGAGCTAAGCATTCAAATGAAAAGTAAATGTTCCCATCTAAAAATTATACTAGATAAAACAGACACTCATAAAAGTGATAAAGAGTTATTAAGAGACACAATCCTTTTCACAGGGTTAATTGTGTTCTGGTGCAATAATTTTATGAAATTATAGGAACATTAGAGGGTTCTTTTCAGTTATTGTCTCTGTGTTTGTGGTGTCTGGATACACAAAAATGGCATATCATGTATGCAAGGCTTTGACAAATGAATGGTGTCTATGAGAATGAGAAAAGTTATGATGTTTTTAATGGTATAAGAATAAAGAACTTTTTTGGATGTATAAAGGAGAATTAAAAAGTTAACTACATTAATGTTAATTTGAGTGCGAAAAAGAAAATTTACAGTCTGATAATTATGATGAAAAATACATATACAAACATGATAATCCAATATTATAACACATAGTGTGGTTCTTAGGGTGAGGAGTCGAAGTGTTACGGAACCCGGAATTCATTCAAAGCTAGAAGAACGATGTCCGTAGCTTTATTACATCAAACGATCTGAGGCGAGCGTTTATGGACTGTACATAGTTTATCAATAATCTTTGATGACATTTTTTGTTGAACAACCCGTTCTGTAAAAGCCGTACAGAGGAGTTTGTGTCTAAAGGGATCCCTTTCCATGCTCTGATTCATTCATTCTTTACTCGTGAAGAATGTTTTTTGAAGAATGAAGCCGTCTGTGATGTCATGTGCAACCGTATTTATTTTACCAAAGAGTGTGCAATTATTTTTTAAATCTCCATAAAAAGCTTATTGGAATAGGATGCCGATGAGATCCTATATTTTAGATATATTTGGACCGATATAATTATAGAATCGAACATTATTTTGATCGTATCCTTTAAAATGGCCTTCCCCTTCTACAGCTGACTTAATTTTTGTTAATTAGTATCTATGCTTTATCAATTTTTTTGTACAGAATAATTTGAAACCACAATTACTGACACCATCGCCTCGCTCCCGTTTGAAGGATCAAGTTGCGTTGAAAGGGATTGCTGGAGCATCTGAACGGAACGATATTGTATATTATTTGCTATAAGTATGTTGTTAGCCGTTTTTAAGACCAATTTTTTTCATTTATGCTTAAGAGTATACCATATGGTGACCATATATTAGGCCATACACACCAACTGCCGTCCGATACGCTTCATCGGTACTTTCTTTGAGATAAAAATCTTTCGGAGGGGAGTTCAAAGGTCTTTTTATTGTTTGGATATCATAGGGCATTTTTAGGGAAAATCGAGGGACGAAGCTCTTTTCATCCATATTAAGGGCATGACGTCCAAGTGGTTTTTATTTTTTGTCTATATAGTTCGATAGAATTGCATCCAACTGGATATAAATAAGCATTAAAGCATTAAAATTATTCACTCGAACCTAGGATCTTATCAATGAGGTAGACCAAAAAGGACCATCCCCTCTTGGGAGTATACAAACCTGCGCCCCCAACATTGAGAGTTGAACACACCTTAACGCACACGGCTATCGTACTCCCAGTGTTGTTCAAGATTTGTCATCCCAAGTCCTCCTTATGATTTTGATGTGTACATATATTCTCGAGTATGGAATAGTTTAAGCAACTATTATTAATTAAATGCTTTCTTTCATAACCTTTATTATTTAAATGCCCTTTTTCATATATATTTTTGTTTCCATTTTTGCAAAAGTGCATTTGAACATATGTATATTTTTCCAATAACAACCATGCTCAACGATCTTATTATTTTTAGAGTGGATAATTATGGATATTTATAGCACGTGTTATTCTTGCATCCATAGCATTTAGTCCTATACTGCATGCCAGAAAGGAAGATGATTACCCCTCTTTTGTATAACGCAAAACTACTTTTAATAACGTTCCAATTTGAAAGAATCTTTGTCTTTTTCATGTTTATTACACAGGGCAACAAATAAAAAAATTTAAAAGTTTCTTAGGATATATCAACTGATTGAATACCTAATGGGTCCTTGATAACTAAATTAAAACCCGTTTTGCTCAATCAGGTCAGATTTTTTGAAATTTTAACTTTTTGTTTTTCGATTTTCAACTTTTAGACAAAATGTGTGATTTTGTCTTAAAGTTGAAAATCGAAAACAAAAAATTCAAAATTTCAAAAAATTAGACCTGATTGAGCAAAACTGGTTTAATTTAGTTATCAAGGACCCATTAGGTATTCAAATCAGTTGATATATCCCAAGAAACTTTTTCACAGTTCCCAGTGTTATCAGTCCTGACTCATTTTCGCAATATTTTGGGATAGCTTTGATCTGTTATATGGTGTCTCGTTGTAACCGTGACTTTAAAAACACACAATAATATTTTAAGCCGTTTATTTGGACTTCCTATACTCATGAACTGTAGAGGTCAAATAGCTCAAACAAACAGAATCGGGCATATGGGGTATGCTTGCCTGAGTCCTCGTTCAAAATATAGTGAAGATTCGGTTCTATGTCTATTGAAGTATACATTGGTCAGGATGGTCTCTTGGACTTTAGTTGTGGTTGACTTAACCTTTTCCTCGAAAATGACGACCTTGTTATCGTCCTTTTCTTGCTGTTTGATGGGTTATTTGTTTATTTCAAACTTTTCTTTAGTTTCACATACGTTTTGATTTTTTCTATTATTTAAGTATCTTCCAAATTAGATGTAATTGGAAGACTTTTTCCCTCCTTGTTCTTACTATTTATTCTTCTGAAGAACCATCGCCAATATTCAACGGAGACTTTGCACGATCTTCGCATGCCGTATAAAGGTATCCAAACATTGCTTTATTTTTCCAATAAAGTGTATTGCTCTGATGAATTTCAATGGGAAAATACCAGGGTATATTTTCAGGTCTCCCAGTGACTTTCACAATAGCATGTGGAGTGTTCAACGATACTGTCCTCTCTGCAGTCTCTTTACTCCAGTCCTTGATAATTCACTCGACCGAGGGATGTAGCTTTAACAAATAGCCGTACAAAGTGTGTTAAATGGTGGAACGGAAAAGCTTCCATCACTTTGGGGACCCTTATTTCATATAGTATTGACATATTTTTTGCTCTAGTCAACTCCCTTGATTCTACTTGTGCCATGATTTTTTCTCCTTTTTTATCCGTCAACTCAATAGCAAAGGGAAGTCCGATTTTTTGCAAGATTTCACTCGTCATAATTCTTCTGATTGATGTAAATAGAGGTCTATGCAATCGCCTTATACATATTGCATCCACGTTTTCTGGGCTTAACCCTAGAACTTCAGTCCATATAATGGCAGCTTTGTTATATCTTATATCGTTGGAGGTCATTCTTAGTTAATTTTTTTATCGAAATATAAGGACCCTTGTCATTTGTTTGTTTGTTTGTTTAACTCCTATATAAGCCCAGTCACACCAGAACTCAATCTGGTATCAGCCGGTAGAGGTCTACCTAAGAGACATTGGCTTTATTAATAATTTTTTTTATAAAAGTTGTATATTTTTATCAGTTGATCCTCCAAGGATAGCTTATTACCTCCGCCGAAGGAGGTATTGTTTTCAGTGGCGTTTGTTGGTTTATTGTTTGTCAGCAGGATAACTCAAAAAGTACTGAACGGATTCGAATGAAACTTTGTGGAGTTGTTGGAAATGCAAAAGGAACAAGTGATTAAATTTTGGCATCTGTAAGTGCTTTTTTAATATGCAAAATGAGCAAAATACTACTAATAATAATAATGAAATGGGGTCTCTATTCAGGGAGTAGAAAGAACAAACGCTAAAAAAATATTCATTGAGTATTATTGTTCATATATCAGCTCAGGACTATGTTAACCCAGTGACGTAACTTAAACTTCTTCCGTCTTCCCATCTCTGAGTGCTTTTTAATATGCAAAATGAGCTAACAGAGAGGAAACAATGATTAGAGATAGAAAATCGGGCGTGTGAAAGGGAGAATGTTTGAATAGGAATGTTGTGGGGTCGGCGGAGGTCAAGGAGAATATAAATAAGGTGAGGCAATGGGAATCGACGTAGGCAATTGCAGGGCGACAGCTGACTATTTTGTTGTGATATCACAAGTGCTACGCTTGAATTCTAGTTCAGTTTGTGTTGTAAAGCGAAAATGTTATATCCTCGAGGAAGTAATGGTGTTAGTGCCATCCCCTCTTGCTATAATCCTCGAGATGCATCATATTTTGCACTTCCGACGAGGGATCCCAATATCCAACATCTGTGGATTGCACGATGCAGAAGATCCGACAGGATTAGCTTAAAGAATGCGAAGATTTGCGATCGTCATTTTACTCCAGATGACTTCCAAAGGAATATTCAGGCTGGAAGAATAGGAAGAAGCTTTAGTCTCAAGTTGTTCATACACTCTTCATCCCTGGATCACCCTCCTCAAGTGTGTCCAAGTCCTTCAGACAAGTTCGTCAAGAGCCCGTGAACGAAAAAAAATTGTGAGTTGACTAGTGAGAAGGAATAAGGAACTCTCAGTCTCGAAAATGAAGCTGTCCTGCTACAAAGCTAAGTGCCTCAAACTTGGCTCATAACACTTTAAGGAAACTTTAATTAGAAACTCATTGGAAAATAATTACACAGCGAATTCAAACAAGAAGGTTAATTAATCCTTTGACAAAGTTCATTCGGGCTACTCAAAAGAAGATGTAACTACCGCCCTCATTCTACGGAGCATATGTACCCGGGCCTTTGAGTACTTGCGCTCACGGAACTCCTTCCTCTGCCTAGTCGCAAACACAGAAAAATTCCAATGACTGTTCCAACGAGGGTCCTCCTATATTGCTGGATACTCAGGAAGTTTAAAAAACTCCACCCACATTTGTGAAACAGAGGAGTAACATTGAAGGATTTGAAGAAACACTAAGTCCTTGGATTGAGTTATTTCTCCACGATTTTTGAAGTTCTGCCACCTCTTAGAAAATCATTTCCATTTTTTCATAATAGCCATCAAGACGCAATCGGTAAAGACCCCATGTTTTTCTAAGAATTTTTAAGCCACTTATCAATTTATATCCAAATTGTCAAATAATTATTATTGCTTTTGTAATAATAAAAGAAACGGATTCGAGTCAATTTTTTTAATAAGCTACTTAAACTGAAAATGCTAGTGAAACTTAAGCACATAGGTCAGGTTACTAATGCGTAATTCTATTCATATTCTTATGTTCCCCTTTTTATATGTACATATGTAGAATTCTATTATTGTGATTTATAAATTTCTTGAAATAAATGAAAATCTTGAATATAAAAATTATTTTTATGGTTTGAAACTATTATTGGCTAATTACTTAAAATAATGAATACAACTGATAAATCATTTACTTAACAAATTTTCATGCAACATGGGTTTCTGTACACTAGCACAGAACAATATGTGTAATGAAATATTTTCAATTGGAAGATAAAGTTTACTAAATAATTGCACTAAAAAATAATGTTTTTTCATTGTAGCATTCGTGACGTCCACAAAATTATTCCTTTGATCAAAAATAAGTCAAGATTTTCCTCTTTGACTCACCTTATTTATATTCTCCTTGGGCGAGGTAACACTCTTAGTGTATATATTTCTTTTATATTTTATTGCTCTATCCTCACTCATTATTCCCACCAAACACACTTACTTATGTAGACATATATGATTGGATTGTAATTCTGTTAAGTTGATTCATTAGGTGGGGATCGGCGGAGGTTTGCACTCTCTGGTATATATTCCTCTAGTTTCACACTGGCGTTGGTTTGTTGATTGGTTGATTTGTTTGTCAGCAAAATAACTCAAAAAGTACGAACGGATTCGATGAAACTTTGTAGAGTGTTGTTGCAAATGCCAAAAGGAACAAGTGAATAAGTTTTGGCATCTCTGAGTGCAGAATTAAGATGCAAAATGAGCTAAATACTAATAAATATTTCAAGTTAGCCTACTCTGCCAATAGATGTCGCTGTGCTGTAAATCGGGTGGCCGGAAGCGTCTTCCTCTCGGAATTTCGTCGAGGGGAACCCTCCCCCGTCCCTCTACTTTGCCCAGTCGTGAAAAAATCCGCCTCGGAAGGTTCATAAGGACCCCGTAGCCGGCGGAGGTTTGCACTCTCTGAGTGTATATATGCCTCTAGTTGTCACTGGCGTTTGTTGGTTTGGTTAGTTTGTTAGTTTGTCAGCAGCTACTCAAAAAGTTACTGAACGGATTCGAATGAAACTTTGTGGCGTTGTTGAAATGCCAAAGAAGAACAAGTGATTAAATTTGGCATCTCTAATGCTTTTTATTATGCAAAATGGCAAAATACTACTACTAATAATAATGAAATGGGGTCTCTATTCAGGGAGTAGAAAGAACAAACGCTAAAAAAATATTCATGACGTATTATTATTCATATATCAGCTCAGGACTTTGTTAACCCAGACGTAGCTCTTAAACTTCTCCATCTTCCCCGTCTCTGAGTGCTTTTTTAATATGCAAAATGAGCTAACAGAGAGGAACATGATTAGAGATAGAAAATCGGGCGTGTGAAAGGGAGAATGTTTAAATGGGAATGTTGTGGGATCGGCGGAGGTATACACTCTCTGAGTGTATATATTCCTCTAGTTTCATTTGTGACCCACCGCCAATCAGCCATTTCCCGCATTGTGCAGCCACAATCGTTAAATTCAAGTGATATGGTGCTTCCTCATATCTTCAAAAAAGCTTGCATGCTGAGACACGTAATTTCCCAATAATAATTGATGTTTTTAAAGTAATATAACACTGACCATTGCAACGATTATGGATGATTTATGTCTTTTGCATTCGTAGATTTTTTTTCCGATATAAAAGCACAAAGATAATTTCTTGATTGTCGACAGCTACCCAAGTTGTTCCAAAGAGTTCTCCAAACTGACATAGATTCTTCCTTAGAGCCGCTTTTGTCTGACAGATTGTAAATGAATAGCGGGATCCCTTCTTACAGTGCCTTCCTAAGCCAGGTAGTCGGCAATCCCCATGTCATTATTCACATCACAACATTCCTGCTGAATTGGTTCGTCAGTGGGCGTAAAGGATTGCCCTCTGTGATTTCGGAGCTGGCTACATTGCTAAACTCAGCTGTAATTGAAACTCTTTCTCTTCCGTATTGTCTCTTCTGTTACTTTACACGTATAGTCGTCCTAACACTGCTCCATTGCATAGGAATTGAAGGGACGGTTTTTTGTGCTGAAGTTGACTGTCATCCTTAATTGGCGCCTTTTGACCTTGATCATTTTTAGGCTGGAGATTTAGTCCTAATTTTGGAACTTTTACCTTTAACTTATATTTACAAGATATTGCATTGAACCATTACATATCATAATTATGTTTACTTATTCTTATACAGTCAAATAATCATTGTAAAAATTGCCATAAATAATACTGAATAAATCATGAAAAAATTGTCAATTGATCTATTGTGGCTATTTTGATTAGTTTGTTATCTATCTTATAAAGACAAACAAATAGTAAAGTTATAGAAATAATAAATTTTGTTGGCAATGGAAACTGTATCATTCTTGGAGTGACAAGGCATCTTTAATTTGATCTTAAGCGGGATTTTGTACACATATATATTAATGTGTCAAAACTAACTCCAGGATTAGTTGATGATAACTTTTTGAGTAGTTAAGTTTAGCTTGACATGAATTACGTTTTAACTTCGAGGTTTGAGCATTTGCTTTAGAACTTGAAACATCAATATAATCGCTTCTTTGTCATCCTCTTTAACTAAATGTTGTTTATGGTAAATCGATAAAATATATCAATTAAAATGTTTTCTTATTGGTTTTAATATCCTTTACTCAGACTATAAATAAATAACTTATTTCACTCCGTAGTTTTGATTACTGCAACAAAGGTTTCTGAAGTGGAACTTATTTGATGAGATATATTCACACTTCCTGTATTTTCAACATTCATTGAAATACTAAAGAAACTTTTCATTGCTTAATCACGGATTTTTTTCCCCTCCGGAGAAATGCATTTTGCAATAACAGCATTCCACTTTTTGTTCCTTATTGACATATAAGAATAGAACAAACTTAAACCTTTATATTTATACAATAAAATCTGGATTTTTTTGGAAATTTCGTTAAATCCGGTTCAATTTTTTTCATGTTTACGACGCTGATGGAAAGACTTTAATCTTCATTTCCTTCAGTCCATTTCCTCTTCGTATGGAAGCAAATAAAGATTGGCAGGGCTTTCCTTGTGCTCAAAAAGCTTACCAAGGATGAATTTTTTTTATCTCCATGACATTTTTTTCCCTCATTTATATGTCTATTATTTTTGGAAAGCACACCAAAGGAATATTTCATATAAGCTCATGTATACATAGATAAGAAAACAGTTCTTTGCTCAATTAATGAACAATTGAATGGTATTATAGTCGAGTCTTGTAGAAGAGGTGTGAATTAAGAAGGATAAAAACTATAAAGTTCTTTGGAATCAACATACGATGAAGAAAAGAGGGGGAAAATATTTAAAAAGTTTTTTTTACATTCATTTATTCTTTCCCTCTTTCTTCTACAAGGAACTCTCTATTATCTTCCAAAATCAAATTAGAGAATAGGCTCTGCCAAAAAGACATTATTTATTTATAATTAAGAAGACACAAAGCCACAAATTTTTCTAAAAATAATCTCTGCACAAAATATACTTTGAAGGGAAAGGCGGGGCATTTTTTTTAAAGCCATTTTTGTGCAAATGACCCTTGTTTTCAGCTCATTTGTTGTTGTATGGGTTATAAATCGTCACTAAGCCATGACTCACACCACCATTTATTATAGACTTTTAATCAATTGTAAGTTAGCTATATAGCCAAAAGCATTTTACAGCATGGAGTAAAAAAAACTTTTTTATAATAGTTTTCAAATTTGAATATGAAGGATTTCATAACATTTTATCAAATTATCAGATAAGAATCTTAAATTATTTATTTTTATGGTATTCAACAGAACTACCTTTAGTTTGGCACAAAAACATGTTTTTATTTAATTATGGGTATTGAGTTATGGGTATGTTATCCTCAAAAAGCGACAGAGTGACGAGCGTCGTAATCCGCAGAGGCCTGAGTGCGATCCAGGAGGTATATAAATTTACAAAAAGGGATAGAAATATATAAGAAGAATTTATTTTCATATACTTAGAAATCTCCAGGAGATCTTAACTTAGAGGAGGATAGTACAAGACTAGTTTTCTAAAGGGAAGGAAGAAGTAAGTACGACCCGGACGCATAAGCTTGCCGGTCAAAGTAGATTATTCCTAACTAAATATAAATAACAATCATATAATAATAATAATAATACAGAGATCAGCTGTATGAGGGCTCCTTATCAGGCCGCTACATAACTTTTCTCTGCAATTTTTTCATATTGCTTTAAAAATAAATATAAGAATTTATAAGGAAGTATATAAAACAAATAGTAGTCTTGTCGATCTTTTTATTTAATTTCTTGAATAAATAGAATTCTGATTCAAATTTAAATGTGTTGGGACACGGATAAGAAATTTTCCGATGAACGTTTTGTTAAAATTACTATCGGTTAGAGTTTATGGTTGTTACTCAAGGAAAGTATATTGACTGTTAGAAGACGGTTCCCAAAGGATTATGACCACAAAGCTTTGTGACTACAGGTTTGTGACTATACAAGTTTGTGACTACACAGGTTTTGACTATACAGGTTTGTGACTGTACAGGTTTGTGACTACACAGACTTGGGACCAAGTGTTAGGGGTCGTACACAAATCACACAATGCTATATTGGGGTGATTTGGGTTGGCGAGATGAATTATTCATTGTGAGTTGGTATTCCAGTTCCGCCATAGCCACTGGGAGGGGCAAATAAGACGGCCAAGAATTAAGAGTAGGTAAAACTTGCTTTTGGGGTATATTGGGTTGGATTTGGGTTGGCGAGATGAATTATTCATTGTGAGTTGGTATTCCAGTTCCGCCATAGCCCTGCAGAGGGGCAAATAAGACGGCCAAGAATTAAGAGTGGATAAAACTTGCTTTTGGGGTTATATTGGGGTTGGATTTGGGTTGGCGAGATGAATTATTCATTGTGAGTTGGTATTCCAGTTCCGCCATTGCCCTGGGAGGGGCAAATAAGACGGCCAAGAATTAAGAGTAGGTAAAACTTGCTTTTGGGGTATATTGGGGTTGGATTTGGGTTGGCGAGATGAATTATTCATTGTGAGTTGGTATTCCAGTTCCGCCATAGCCCCTGGGAGGGGCAAATAAGACGGCCAAGAATTAAGAGTAGGTAAAACTTGCTTTTGGGGCTATATTGGGGTTGGAATTTGGAACTCCGAGGGGGTATCAGACGACGTTTTGCAAAGGATGCCCCAAAAAGCAGCTCTTGAGGAAATGGTGAGAAACCAGAGGCGTAAACAAATAATTGCAATTCCAAACCCAACGAGGAATAATTTTGATATCCCAGAGAAGTATCTCGACATTATTCTTTTTGATTCTGGAAAAAATGACCCTGAAAGAATATTGGGACTAGGAAAAAGAGAACTAGTGGAGTGCTTGTTGGATGCGGACTGGTTTTGTGATGGAACTTTTGAGCTTGTGCCGGAAATTTGGTTTCAGCTGTACACAATCCATGCAAAAGTTGGGAGTAGTTACCCTCCCTGTATTTATTATCTCCTCCCAAATAAAACGATCCAAACGTATAGGAGAATGCTTCAAAACGTCAAAGAACTTTTAGATGGATACTGTCCCCGGAAAGTAGTCTTGGATTTCGAAATTGCTGCAATGAGCGCTTTTCGGACTGAATTCCACCAAACAAAAATATCGGGATGTTTTTTTCATCTATCTCAATCCATTATGAGGAAGGTGGCAAAAATAGGCCTGAAGAAAAGATTTGATTCCCAGCCCGAATTGAACGTTCTTACCAAATGCCTTCCAGCTCTCTCATTTGTCCCTGAAGACGACGTATTGGTTATATTTCAAGAACTAGGCCGTTTGTTGCACCAAAATAATGAAGAGGACGATTATGATGACCCGATACAGGAGCTACTAGTTTATTTTGAGCACACCTACATTCGAGGACCGGAGATTAGACTCGGGGAATACAGAGAAGCAAAGTTTCCTCCTTCTCTATGGAATCATTTTCGTGATGGAGAAGTGTGTGCGCCCAAGACCACTAATGCTTGTGAAGGGTTCCACAATAGCCTTAAATCACTAATTCAAAGTCCAAAACCAACCATTTGGAAATTTTAGACCGTATAAAAAATGATATTGCATTTCAAAGTTTAGTTCTAGCCAACGCTGAGGTTCAAAATTCGGGGAAACAAAAGCAGAAATATTTGGAAATAGCCAATAGACTATCACAGAAAGTTGGCCAATATCGTAATAAACAAAATAAGATCCGATATCTACGTGCAATTGTTAGCCTCCAGGTAACGGGTTGATAGTTTCTTTTAAAAAATTATATATTTTCTTCTATACAGTCATTTCCAATCGTCAATTATGAGAAAAAATTGTATTCTTTTGTAAAATAACCAGAAAATAAAGATTCACAATTTCAAATTTCATTCAATCTGTATATACATATATAATATATATCTATGTCAATATTATTTTGTACCAAAATAAATCGATAACCCAACCCAAATCACACAATAATATTGTGTGATTTGTGTACGACCCCTAACACTTGGTCCCAAGTCTGTGTAGTCACAAACCTGTACAGTCACAAACCTGTATAGTCACAAACCTGTATAGTCACAAACCTGTATAGTCACAAAACTGTATAGTCACAAACCTGTAGTCACAAAGCTTTGTGGTCATAATCCTTGGGAACC
>CP045894.1:28645309-28678220 GCA_013387185.1 Caligus rogercresseyi | reverse complement strand
GATGGCATCAACAAGTGCTCCTATCGAACTTCGGCAGAGCTGTAGACAGGGTTGTCCCGTAGATCCCTTCTGTTTGGTTTCAGGAAATTAACGTTTTAACTATGAAGGTTAACTAAAAATACGCTGGATTTTGTGTTTCTCTTAATAGTCCTATTATTTAATTGACCTATATGCTGATGATGTCACTTGATGATAGAGGCTAACACTGAAGCACAACTCATTAAAAGAATTGATGTTCTCTTGTCATTTTTCAAAAAAATTGAAATCAAATACGGTCTTTCAATTAATAGCAGTAGACAGCTATATTTCCTTTGGGTGCCTGGATTCCGGAGAGTTCCATTTTTGTTCAGAACGTTAAAGTCGTTAGTTCAGTCAATATCTTGGGCATTGTGTGGGAAAGAAATGCCATTTCAAATTGTAACTGGACTCAAATGAGTGCTAAGATATATGGACAATTGAGGCAGTGGCGAGGTCTCTCTTTGTCAAAAAGAATTGATTTCTATAATTTTAGAGTTGTTCCTCTTGTTTATATAGGGCTACTTCTATCTCATCTCTGGCTGAATTAGCATTAGAGGAAGAAGAACGTTGGCTTAACTCTCTCTTTCATTATCCTATATTCTTCTCAAAAACGTCCTGTGACTCCTTAGGAATATTTTACCAAAATATTATCGCAAAGTAGTGGCTGACATAACAGAGTGGAGGTTTTATTATACGTCCTCAGAATTTTTTAATTGGATACAGATGGGATCACTTTTAACTAACCCCGAGTTGGAAGATTTTTCTCCGTTTTATCTTCGCTTCAAAGACTGGTTTGGAAGTCAGAACCCGAATTCTATTCTGATACAATTATTGATATTTTATACCAAAATAAAGATAACAAAACATTTCTCCAGAGATTTGGTGATCTTAGGATTCTGGAGATATTTTCTCTTAATCATAAGATTTTTACCATTCATGATTTGAATGTCGACTCCGTTTTAAATGTAGCTAGGTTCCGTTTTCCTCTCTCTCATGCTGTTAATAATTATTGTCCTGCTAAGCTTGGGTTTTAAAATTGAATACTCCTAAAAATAAATTTGATTGTGCCAAGTCAATATCACATAGTATATTAATATCCTTTGTCTGCCTCCTTCATGGGAGCAAAGAATTCTCCCACTCCACTCAGGGCATAAATGATGCATCAAAGTTTACGGCACAATTCCAAATTCGGGACAATTTATAAAGTTTTTTAGGCCTGTAATAACTGTGGGCGTTTATACATTGACATTTTCATGCTTTCGTAGACTGCCCCGTGCTCAAGTTGGTAAAAAAATGTTGAAATGAATGTGTGTGAGAGTAAAGAGATTCCCCCTGGTACTTTAAGGGCTTTGTACTCTTTGGTGCTTACAATTAAAAAGAAATACTCCCCCCTATCAAAAAGACATAATTTTGCGTAAGTAATATTAATCTTTAATTGCAACACAATTTGCGGCGAACTCCTACTTAGAGGTCGACAACCTACGCCCAATCATCATTGGGGCAGCGGCACGTTATTCGGCTCTTTCTCTAAAAGTTCCAACGCAGGATCTTCTTCGTGGAGTGGGCTGGAGACCTAACTCGTTATGTGCCATCAATGGCAGCAGAACACTTGAATGCTTTAAAGAGGATCTTAAAAAGTCATCGTCGCTTGTTACGGTAAAAAATTTTTTAGCATTTTATATAAGGTTATAACTTTAGATAGTAATTTTGTTCTATATGTTAATTATGTTTTTTTATATAAAACACAACTTTCTAAAATTTTTTATTTATTTATTGTTATCTGTTGTTGTATTTTATTTACTCGTTTTTTAGATGACATAATAAAGAATTTTATAACCGAAAAAAAATACAACGATAAAAATAAACCGACTTTTGCAGAGATAAAACTCTAAAATAGTATTTTTTTAAATAAGAATTTACCCAAATAAAAACTACTTTTACAATATATTTTGTTTTTGTGGAATTCAAAACTAATCAGCCTAAAAAAGTATCTGCTTACTACTTGTGTCAATAATGAAAAAAATACAATGTACACAAGCCCTTGGGAGAAATGAAGGAGCTTACAAACCTAGGTACTCATTAGGATAAAAGCCCTTTTAAGAAGAACACACAATAAATAGAGGAGGAGGAATGCAAGATGCTGGGTTATATGTAAGATGCCTTTCAAGAAAAAATGTGTGGGTAATTGTAGTTCTTATTTATGGCATGGCAACAAAGCATTTTAAAACTTCATTGGCTGTACAGCGTTCACAAAAGAGATTATTTTTTATTTTTATGAAGAAAATTAATTAATTGATAATTATAATTATTAGTTAGTTTCTTATTTCACAGTCATTGAACTTCGAACGTTTTTTTATCCCTAAGATCCTGTCCAATTATAATAATTATTCATATATTTTTCAAGAAACAATTTGATGACGTATTTTAAACAAAATATTTTAAGAATTAAACCATAATATCTAGAAAGCATGAAACAAAGTATATTTTTTAAATGTCATTCTATAAACGACTGTAAATTCATTAGAAGATATTGTTGCAAAACTACTTTTTTAAACTGTATTGAGATTAGCTGACTTTTTTATTATAGCAAATTCGATAGAAGCACATTACTGTGGTCATATAATACAGTACCAATAAATAAGCTCGCCACAGAGTTCAATGCCAGTAATTAGATAATAGAAGATCAAGTATTGAAAGATTGAAGTTTTAATGTATTTAATTATTTCTATCATCATAAATTTATCCCCTACATACACTTTTACGGACTGATATCGTATAAGGTGTTGTTTTGCCAGGGCTTACAAACAAGGAAACCCAACCTACTTTAATTTGTGTTCTTCACATTAGGATGTAAATTTTGTTGAAACACTAATCCATGCACCCAAGCAAAAGAATAAAACTTCTATTTCTCACAAAAATTGCCTTTAACTTTTCTTTCGTCAACAATAAATAAGAATCCCTGAGGCTTTCATTGGGTAAACTTTTTGTAGAACTTGAAAAGCGGAATGGTCTGATTAATGGACATTGGAGAAAGAAATTGATTGTTTGTAATGATATGCAAATAGGATACAGGATTTAGAAAGCCGTTACAGCTACTGGTAAATAAGGATTTACAAGATTTATGTGCAATCTATTTGATTGTAATTGGATTGACCCTTACATGCCTTATTGCTATGCTTTTTGGGGGATGAGCTTGAGCATTGCTTATGAGGGTTAAATGAAAGGAACTATGCAAAATAAGGAAAAACTATCAATTAATTAAACCATAGCTATATAAGTATTTATAGAAAAGAAAGAAAACGGCATCTTTAAACAATATCAATAGTTATGTGCAACAACTATGTGCCTTGTTGAAAGCCAAAGGACTATAATTGCTTGAAAAAATATTTTACAGATAAAATAATACAAGCATCCATTTACATATAAAACCAAATTATTTGCTTATGAAACTACATGTTTATAAAGTCAAGAGTACTATCAGAAATTTCGGTGTCAGATACACGGCGAGTTCGCTCAAGATTCCGCCTTTTCACAACGATTTCTGGTCCATTGTTGAAAAGACGTCAAATATATTTCATTTGTATTTTAAAAATACCAAAAGATTTTACAAAATTAAAAGTGATTTGTTGCCTTTTATAGAATTTATTTGCTGATATTTACGAGTTTTTTGTTTATTCAATCATCTTTTGAATTTACCGTAATTATTTTGACACTAATAAGAGTATCTAGGTCATGTTGTTAAGGTAGTTGAAAACAGAAAACTAAAGATAAGATCTTGGTAATGTTCAATAAAATTGAATGCTCCTTAGATAATCTGCATTAGAGTATAAAATAAAATATATAAATATACTCTGATCTCTGATCTAGTTCAATATTTTTAATTGTGGTTTGGGCTTATATGTAGTTTTCTATTTTTTAATTACCTATGATTATTTTCCATGAACACTTTAAACTAGCGAATGTTGCCCCGAATTGTCCAGTAATGTACAATTAGACCTAATATTTCCATGACACATACTTTTAATGGTGGTTTGGGCTATATGTAGTTTTCTATTTTTGAATTACCTATGAATATTTTTCCATGAATACTTTAAACTAGCGAAAGGTGCCCCGAATTGTCCAGTAATGTACAATTAGACCTAATATTTCCATGACACCTCAAACTTATCGATAAAAAAGTATACTAATATATAACTAAGTGCATAAGAGATACGAAGAGATAAGCGGATCGATTTTTATTAGCTTATATTTTTCCAGGAACAACAACCACACAAAAATATATCTTATCACCCCAGAAATAGTACACATAGTGTTGTCCAAATCAAACGCATCAGTATCAAGAAAACGTAGATAAAAAAATCCTTATAAAATAAACTTATGGAAAACGATTCTTCCAGGAATAACCAAATAACAAGCTTTCAACTTTAAAGTCATCTACAGAAAATTTGGTCAAACATAAAATGGCAATTTTCAAATTGCCAATATCTTATTGGCGAATAAAATAAATATGGTCATAATAATTTACCGGGAGTGTTCACCATCTCTAAGCACTTCCTTAGCCCTAAAAATATAAACAAAAAAAATCTTCAAGACCTAATAAATCGTTTGGGGGATACAGGAGGGAAACGAAAGGAATTTTATTCGTATAGATATATCATTATGATGGATGGAATGTAACTTAAACTAGAGGCATATATACACTCAGAGAGTGTGTACCTCCGCCGATCCCCACAACATTCCTATTCAAACATTCTCCCTTTCACACGCCCGATTTTCTATCTCTAATCATTGTTTCCTCTCTGTTAGCTCATTTTGCATATTAAAAAAGCACTCAGAGATGGGAAGACGGAAGAAGTTTAAGCTACGTCACTGGGTTAACATAGTCCTGAGCTGATATATGAACAATAATACGTCAATGAATATTTTTTTAGCGTTTGTTCTTTCCTACTCCCTGAATAGAGACCCCATTTCATTTAGTATTTTGCTCATTTGCATATTAAAAAAGCACTCAGAGATGGGAAGACGGAAGAAGTTTAAGCTACGTCAGTTAACATATCCTGAGCTGATATATGAACAATAATACGTCAATGAATAGTTTTTTAGCGTTTTGTTCTTTCCTACTCCCTGAAATAGAACCCATTTCATTATTATTATTAGTAGTATTTTGCTCATTTTGCATATTAAAAACACTTAGAGATGCCAAAATTTAATCACTTGTTTCTTTTAACATTTCCAACACTCCACAAAGTTTCATTCGAATCCGTTCAGTACTTTTTGAGTTATCTTGCTGACAAACAAACCAACAAACCAACAAACGCCAGTGAAAACAATACCTCCTTCGGCGGAGGTAACAAACGGGAGAACATATCTATTTATTTTCAGATATACTTACCTCTTTCCAATAAAAATGACTGAGGATTTTATGAAAATAAATTGAAAGGAATATTGTTGGTAAGTACATATTACTAAATGTCTTCTTTCAAAAACAATAATTAAGATCAGACTCTAGGACGACTTTTCTTTCATTTCAGCATATTTTAATGGAATGGATAATAAGTAAAATAATCACTCTACAATTTAACCTCTTAATTTCTTATTTATGTGGAGAAATCATAATTTTTATATAAGATTAAAAAACATTATTTAGATAAGAAATCAGTTGATTTATGTAATAATTTTTTTCGCTTGATAAGATTATTTGCAAAGATACGATTATAATGTTATTTTAGAAAGTACGAATTTTTATACCTAGAAAGGTTCCTTGTAGAGATTAAATTCTTTTGTGCACATATTTTTTGAAAAAAACGATAAAGGAAAACATTCAACATATATATCCATGCAATTATAAACAATGTAAATTCTTTTATACTTGCATATAATTGCTTTTAACATGGCGCGCTCAAAAGCTGCTTGCAAGAGATGGTTAAATTCCTTTAGAAAAAGGATAATATTGGCTAAAGACATGATAAAAGAATTTCCTCATGATTGATTACGTTCTTTTTTGATATTTGATACAAGGCTTCCAAAAAGATAATTATATTTATATACGGTATATATATATCTATATATATATATATATGTATTTAAATATAGTATATATATAAAGATATATATATATATCATATAGACCAATAAGTTATAATCCACTCGCATACTCATTGTAGACGACACAATAGGCTCTATCTTTAACTTGATATTTCGTGTTTTTATATATATATAATAGTTCAGTTTGGGGTAAATAAGAAAGAACACGTTTAAGATTAAACTATTGATATCGATTCTTAAGAGTCCACTATCGACCGATCTCAAATATATCATTTGCAGTATAAATGAATCTATCAAGAAAGCAAATTATAGGTAATTTGACAACAAGATGTGTTCTCAGCTTTTGATTCCTGAAAATGTATTGTCGTTATAAATTTGATACAAGATAATAAATGAGACTATTTCAGAGGCTGTTGTACCTATTTATCCAATAAGAATAAGGCATTTTGGGGGCCTGCTATGATAATAATCAAATGCTTTATGTTCTTCCCTTCGTCTGCTGTTCTACTAAGAAGCTTGGATCGAAATATCCCCTCTTTCAAGTTCTTTGTGGATGAAAGAATAAATTATCTGCGTTTACTATTATAAATCTCTCGTTTATCTTGCATGTAGGTAGATAATGGATTTCTCCTCACGCTCTTTATCGCATTCAAATAAGGATTTTTTGTATTTTGGGGAAAAGGATTAAAAGAAGACACAGAAAAAATCGTTTTATATCGTAGGAAAATGTTTATTTCATGAAAAAAATAACATTGTTTTACAAATTTGTTAAAACTTTAATATCATGATTCAACAAAACAAATATAATCAATTGTTTATTTAGAGCATTAGTGCAGTTTGAAAATTGCTGGTTTTGATTTTCAGGCGATCAAATCCAACAAACTGAGGGATCACTTAAAATCCTATATTTGTTTGTTTTTTCCTGGTATATTCTTATTTACGTGTTTCCCATAATGAAGTATTTATATACTTAAAAAATGGGATCACTTCAATATCAAAAAAAATATTGATGCTTTTGCTAGTTTCTGTCTTTGTATTTTATAACACTTCATAATATTATATAAAATCGCTCAGTAAATCATTTTAAAGTACGTCTTTAAACAATAAATTATTATAAATGACTATATTATTTTTCACAATTTAAATACTTTAAACAAGTCTTCAAATACCAACGCATCATGACCCTGGGATTTTTCTGCAAAACTATCAAAAGTACTGAACAATTACAACAAATTGTCTTGAAATAAAAATACCAGCGGTGTAGAGTAGTATTTTATATTCTACTATTTATTCTTATGTAATATTAATGTGAAGACAGTTTGACAATAATATTATTTTATATATATTTAGCAAAACATCTGAAGCAATCTATATATCAAATTACCATAGATGTCCTCAAATGCCATTGAAAAAAACAATATATGTCAAAATGTTGATTTTAAAAACGATTTTTATCTAAACAAAACTATTTTTTAGATATTTGTCGTATGGATTAGAGATTAAAATTATTTTACTTTTGTTTTATGTATGTAAATAGTTTTCCGTAAAAAAATATTTTTGTGGTTGTTTTGTTCCTTTAAATGTTATGTGTATTTATTCTGAGTTTTTTAATTCATTATTTTTTAGATAATTAAAAGTTTTTACTTAAAACCGTGCTCATACGGATAAAATATTATATATATACAACACAATTTACCCGACTTTTTTGTTCAGACAAAATCTTGAGAATATTAAATATTTTTTATTATGTAACTTCTAACTTAATTTCAAATTACTTGGTATAATATTAAGGGATAACTTCACCATCTTATTTTATGAAAAGCTGATAAAAAACTATGCTTTTTTTTTCAACAGTTTCAAATTTTAAAATATGTACAAGGAAGTAAATACGTGAGAACTACACATAAAATAAATATTATATATTTAAAACTTATTTTTCATATTTCGATTGACGTCATCAGTTCAGCTAGATACAATGACTCTAGGGATCAATAGAAAATCCATACAATTTTTAATCGATGGTTCGGCTGTGCATAGTATATATGCAAAGAAACCATATTTGGTAGATGACAAATTTTGTGAATATAAAATAATCAATAATATAAAGAGTCATTTTTAAAAACTGATACGTAAGGGAGTCTTCTTGAATGATATGATAAATTAAACTGTAGTTTGATAGCCTCAACACTATCATATTCTTTTGGGAAACTCATACCATAAAAAAGTCATCTGTATATATAATAAGCCTGGTTGTCAATGTATCATTTCAGCCTACTCAAAATATACATACAATTCTGTTTGAATAAAGTATATATATATATTATATAATGAATTCTTCCCAATTTGATCTATATCGTCACGTATTCGTACTCATAAAAAGAAAAAATACACATATATATTTTCTCCCATTTCTTCCTTGCTGAAAGTTATGGTTGTTGTTGTTTCTATTCATTGCCTACTATTCTCCAATGAGCTACCCATTTTTCACACTGTTTTTCCCTAAAAGTTTATGATCACATAAGCGTTTGCAAAATTTGTGAAACTCAGTGACAGAAATAAATTTTCATTGTTGTTAGAATCCTAAATGAAACAATAAGTTTAAAGGACTTTCATTGATATATTTTTATTGTGAGTTATTTTTTTTTGAGAGATAAAATGTTGAGTTTTTTTTTACATTACTTATCGGTAAAGATACTATTACAAAGATGTTTTCTGTCTTCTTCCTAACAATGAGTTCAATATACTAGGACAGCTTTAGATTGTTTCTTGGCCAATGGGCATATATTTCGACGAATTAAACCAAGGTATACAAAAGATTGTATAGATACGTAGTGAATCAATGATCAACAAATAACAATTTTGAATATAAAGAATCAATTGGAATGATACAAAGAAAGACCTTTGTTTTTAACGTTTGCATTTTGTAAGAATATTGTTTAGGACTTTGGTTATGAAAGCGTTGTCACATTTGGCATTCCTTGTGACGCCAGAAAATATTCCTCAGAAGTTTTGATCTTGAAGAGGTCTTCTAGTGAGATTTGGAGGGCTGGTAAGTCTCTGTTAATGCAGAGCAGTTCAAAGGGTTTTTTTCTGGTGTATTTTACAGAAGAAACGTTCTTTCTTAGGACAGCTTTAGATTAGTGTGTTTGAAGGAACTAATATTTATTATTTTTTAATACATAAATACTTATGTTACATTAACAAATCAAATATCAATGTATTGTGTTTTTTTGTATAATCATTGAATTACATTCATTTAGAATATATCTAAGATACTCAAAAAAATGTATTTTCCATGCCTTAAGGCGATCCAACATATTTAAAACGTGTATTAATTTATTACAATAGATATGCCTACATAAAAAACATACACAAAACTAATTTTTGAACACAACCACAACAAGAGGGAATCAGTACATGAACAGTTATGTGGATTCTCTTTTTGAAATTAAAGGCAAATTAGTTAGAGTATAATAGGTATTTGAGGAGAAAAGTCCTTTTGTATATATCACTTATAATGTATCATATGTCTCATGAGAGTGATGGGCTCATGTGATATTTCGTTATTACTTTTCCATAAAAATCACAAATAGTAACTATGTTTATATCTTTTATATTTTCTAAAAAATTCAAGGGTCTTTATTCTATTAGTATAATACAATAATATTAAATAAAAATAATATAAAAAGAGGG
The DNA here is from genome assembly GCA_013387185.1 of Caligus rogercresseyi. Lineage (NCBI taxonomy): Eukaryota > Metazoa > Arthropoda > Copepoda > Siphonostomatoida > Caligidae > Caligus > Caligus rogercresseyi. Next base: position 28,668,464 of record CP045894.1, on the reverse strand, counting down.
AGATTTGTGTTTGGTGAAAACATAAATAAACATTATAATTTAAAGTTAATATACCCGTAGGACCTTAAAATTCTATTGACATTTAAATCTTTAATCACTAGTTTTTATTCTAAAGGCCTTGTTGTAGTGAAGAGAAGTTGACGGGAAGTATTTGACGAGTTCGTACGCATTATCCAAGATCCTCCTCCGAAAGTCAGAATTTTTATAGCGAAAGCTGTGTACCGAGCTGCCGGCAATATTAGGATTCCTCGGAGCTTGCTGCTTTCGATTATCTCCTCTTCAGTTAGCTTCAGGGATATATAGGCTTTGCAATTACTGATTGCAGCCCTGATAGCTCTTTCTTCGTTGGTCAAGTTCGATCTCAACGGAAAACGATGTATGCTCTCTCAGAAATTCCACCTCGAAGTCCACAATGTTCGATGCATTTATTTGTACAAATTATTTCATGCTGATGAAGAAAAAGTTTTAGATGAATATTTTTCCTCAAATTTCGGCGGATTATATCACTAGTTGAAGTAGAATCAAAATAGTTTTTTTTCATATTCCTTTGAATAGCTGCCCAATACATTGAATGTTTTGCAATATATTTGTTGGATAGCTCGCTACCAAACATTAGTCGAGCGAATATAATAGAGTCGTCACATAACCCCGCCACTCTTTTTGTGGCTTTGAATATGCCTCTCTTGGAACTTTTGTATAAGTCTTTGATAAACGTTCCGAAGCAAACACCAGCCCTCCTTCTAGCTCAGATCTTTTCCTTTGCAAATGGACAGATATCTATGATCAAACAAAACTTTTTCCCATTAGCTTTCCTCATCCAGGAGGCGCTCACAAACATTCGAAAGAGCACTTGCAACATATATCATTTGCGATATTAGTTTGCAATTATACAGATCCACTCTTTTTTAAGTAAGCCTTGAAGCCCCTCCATTGGCTCGGAAAATTGGATATAGAAGGCTGTCCACCATCTCACTCTATGCCCGAAATATTGACAGCTTTTGAAACTTTGCATCCTCCCACCAAAGGCAAAATAGGTGACCATAAACCAATAGGAGAATAGTTGTCTTTCCAGATTGATTTCCAACCCCAAAATTTTCTAGATTTTCTTTTAAAAAAGACCAGAGAACTTCAATCTTTTTATAATTTGTTCCTCGGAGTTAACCTCCACCACAAATGTTACATAGTCAACGTAGATATCTATAATACGTTGTCCATACCAAGTATAACACTGAATCTTCCATATTTGCGTTTCAAGACCATACTCTATTCCTCCATCGCTGCAACAAAAGCAAGGGGAAACTGGACATCTCTGTCTGCAGCTTCTGCAAAGGGAAATTGGACCGCTGCATAATCCGTCTAACTTTATTGTAGAACAGTCCGAATCGGATTAAAAATTGCCTGGGCAGAAACCTTCTTACTGCTTTAAGAATAAAACCATATGAAATAAAATCGAAAGCTTTACTTAAATCTATGGCTATTATGACACCATATTTCCTCTAGTTTTAGTGGAGTCAATCACTGCAGAAATATTACGTTATATATCGGCGATGATACGCTCTCTCTTAAATCCTTTATGCTCAGGACCTAACACTCCATTCAATACTGGTTCTATTCGCTTAGCAGCAATCTCGTATTTATTATTTTGTTTCCCAACTCATTGGCCACTTTCTCAAAGTACATTTACATTCTGTTTTGCATATTAACTTGTTAATGAGAAGGTTATCATGTTGTTAAAAAAAAGGAACATGTAAACTAATTTAGTACAAACCCACTATAATAAGATAAGCCTTGACACTAGTTTATATAACATACCTTAGATGCACAAGATAATATATTGTAATATTTAAATCAAAGATGGTTCATTGGCATAAAGACAACTCCTGACTAATATATTATATGCATTAACCAAAGCAATCAAAATATTTTACTTTAACCTTTCTTTCAATAAATATATATGCTATTTTATCAAAAATTTGACTTACAAAGAACCGTATTCCCTGAAGTCAACTCATACTTTACTTATTCTATGCATAGATAATGAAAACTTCATCACATAACTACAAAAATTGAATTGAATAATTAGATTAAAGAGCAATATCCTTAACTCCAGCAACAGATAAGAATATCATCAACCTCTTTGATATGTATAATAGGATTGAAAAGATTGTATCGTACAAAGAGAGGACTCCCCTCTCAGAAAATATTTTACTTTCACACATTATCACACATATTTTGATGATCTATTCTCAAAAGCATTAAAATATATGTATCTTTGACAATTTATAAAAATCATTTTTCAAATCTACTCAATCAAAGAACTTGATATATCATCATCATACATTGTTGCATTTAGAAGATTAACTTTATTCGAAATCTTTACAACACTACTATAATATAGGATTTGTGTAGATGATAGTGATGATATTACTTATACAGAGTACGGGGGAAGGATATATCATATAATGGTTTAATATACAACATATAATATGCATCATGCCATAAAAGATTGATTTAAGTTTATGATAGAGTTAACCTCTCGCTTTTGAGATTTGAGAGAGTCTTATAATATATTTTTTTCTATAAGAAGCAAAGTTCAAAAAAGTAAAGAAGAATTATAAGCAAAAACTGTAATCATGTTATTATTTGAGCAAGCAGAATCCTTGATTGGTTAATATGAATTATGATACGGGATTATTATATGAACTTTTATAGTATAGTAAAGGAAGAAAATAAGAAAATTCAAGAAAGAAATAAAGAGTAAGGCGTGGCCTAAATGTCATCGCGCCATCTATTGGTGAAACACAGTATTGTATGGACAAGATGTAATGAATGATTTATGAAGCATTATTATTTTATTTACTGGACAAGCTCGGCGGGCCGGATTAAATTTTCTAACGGGCCATATACGGCCGCAGTCCTTAGTTTGTCCATGTCTGGTCTAGATCATACTAGAAATCATGCAAGCGTATCGTCCTAGTATCTTGTGGATGACTTATCGTATTTATTTATGATTATAATAACTATACACTAAACGAGCGTTACATGACTGGCATCTTAGTATGGATAGTATTAGCGAAACAGCTAAATCTAGCATGAATCGCATCCCTGGCCGTACTATGAATAAACCTGAGAATCTAAAATATGATTTTTATAGGGTAAATTCAAATTCATAAAAAGCCTTATAAAATTGGATCTAAATGAATGAATTGATTTATGAGATCCCCAAAAGAACTTTATAGGTTTTGACCACAAATCTATTTACTTACACGGTAATAAAAACAAAGCTTCTTTATATCAATCAACACAACCACAAAAATCACTGAATATATGCACTTAGCATGTCATCTAATGAATTCTTCATCATATTGTTTGTTTGTTTATTCCTAGGTAAACCCCACCCCACCGGAACTTAATCCGGTATCAGCTGGTGAAAGTTTACTTAGGAGCTAAGATCTTTATTTTTGAATAAATTATATTTACAAAAAATGTAGAATATTTTCAAGCATTGAGCTTCCATTGGTGTCTTCTTAGCTTTGGACTCCTCTGTGAGCTGGAACATCTCCTTTACGGTACGAGCACAGTCAAAAATGAGATGGATCGGCGTTTCCTCCCCCTCCTTGCAGAGACGACATGTTGAAGTTTGTGCTTTTCCTATCTTGAATAGGTGACTGTTAAGTCCAATATGACCGCTAACAATGGCCACAATATTCATAATTTGGTGCCTTTGAATTATAAATTTTATTCTTTAAAATTGGCTCTCCAATAAACATCTTAGAATGTCGGCAAGTTTATAGGTTTCGCCAGTCTTTTTTCCAAAAATGCATGCTGCTCTCACGTAGGGCACCCTTGCATGACACATAGAAATTGGGACAGTGACAGGCAATCCTTTTAAAGCTCCTTCCTTTGCTAGAGCATCTGCAAATTCGTAGCCCGTACTATCGTTGTGACCCTTTATCCATCCCAATGTGATGTTGCATTGAGGTTTTTCGAGAGCGACTTTACAGTTGATGATGTCTTTATTTACTAGTAAAATATTTGGAGGCCTTGATATCTAAAGAGAAAATAATAGAAAAACACTTTATTGTATTTTTAGTAAGTTCCTTTTATAAGAAACATATCTTTACATGAAGACATCAATATAATTCACTATGGAATTTAAAATGACTTTTTGGAACTAAATTATTTTTATGAAGAAAAAAATGTACCATGATATAAAACAAAAATCAATCAATTTAATGTCATACTTTGAAATCAATCAAACAAAAATTGAAAAAAAATATTTTTTGTAATGAATAGTACTATAATTTTGTGCGGTTACCGAATTAGAATTTGTAAATTAGTCGGACAAGCTTTAAATAATTAATGATTTTTTTCAAATTCCTTAAAAAATGCAAAAGCATATGAAAGTAAATATATTAATTGTTATAATGATTTAAAAACATTTAATTAACCATTAAAGTACTTCCACGAAAATAAAAAGGCATAATTAAGAGTAAACTGGGTTTTTGGAAGAAACAAATATTTACCGATTTTTCAAATCTTATTGATAGCAATAAAATTATTTTTTGTCATCTGAGTAAGCTATTCCGTTGGTGTGAAACGACATTAAGTTGGCAAAGAAAATACCCTGAATTTTTTTTTTAAATGTTACAAATTCAAGATTTTTATGAAAATATTATTTATATCAAATTTATATAAAAAGTTTCTATTGCTACTAACCAAATGTATTACGATGTGCAAAAAAGGGCTTAATATTTTGTATTACTATGCTTATCATAATAATTTTAACCCTTTTCCCCAATCTCAAATGATATTATAATATTCATTTCAAAGATTTTATATGTATGTATATATATACGTATATATATTTATATATGTATATATATATATATATATATATATATATATGTATATATTCACTCGACTATATATTTTCTCTTGTATTCCTTATCCATATGTCTTACTTCTTCTCACATAGCATTAAATGTTATTTATACGTTATGTGAAAAAGTGGAGACCATTCCAAATTGTGGAGTGCAGGAATATAAACAAATAATACTTACTTGTGTACATACACCAAAGAGCTATTCATCCATATTTATATGATTAGGCAATTCCTCAACGATGCTTCAAATTATTTGAAGTGCTTGAGCACTTGAATTTCTCCTTCTGTGTATATTGCAACAGCACCTTACTAAACTTATATTTCTTCCTTATAGTTACATTATCTTTTCCTTATGTTTTACATATTTGTTGTTAGCCTAAAGTAAAAATAAAGGAATTACTTTTATTATATTTGTGTGGTTTATTTGGCTATAAATCGGCCTGAACTTTTATTAAATATCCAAATAATCAAAAATATTATGAATAGGAAAAACATTTATCATAAATGTTTTATATATAATATATATAATATACCACTCAGAGAGTGCAAACCTCCGCCGTCATGAGCCTTCTGAGGTGGATTTTTTCACGACTGGGGAGGCGTAGAGAGACGGGGGAGGGTTCCCCTAGACGGAAATTCCAAGAGGAAGACGCTCCCGGCCCCCAATTTCACAGCACAGCGACATCTATTGGCAGAGTAGGCTAACTTGAAAAATTTAGTAGTATTTAGTCATTGGCGCCTTAATTCTGCCCTCAGAGATGCTAAAATTTAATCACTTCTTCCTTTGACACTTTCAAACAACTCCACAAAATTTCATCCAAATCCGTTCAGTACTTTTTGAGTTTATCCTGCTGACAAACCAACAACCAACAAACTATCAAACCAACAAACTATAAAAACCAACAACCAACGCCAGTGAAAACAATACCTCCTTCGGCGGAGGTAATAATAAATATATATATATATATATATATATATATATATATATATATATATATATATATATATCTATATATATATATATATATATATATATCAATTATTAGCAATATCCCGTTTATTTCACTAGCATCTGTTTCATTCGGTCAAAAAATTATTCCTATATGTACCAATAACATTACGTCCGATGTTTAAGTATTTGGTACTTTAAACTTTGCAAAATATATTTTTTTAAATCTAAATAGTGTCGTTTTATAAGTTTGTTTTAATTTTTTTGTTGTTGACAGAAGTCTTCCTCATAGATTCTTAAAAAACAAGGGAAGGAAGGAGGGGCACTAAGTGAGAGGAGGAATTTGGATTGGGATAATAAATATAAATGGGATGTATTTGTTATTATTATTGATGACGACCAGGATGAATCCTTTCGTATGGAGGGGTTAAAACATGAGATATTTATGACATTGCTGTGCTCTATGGATTTAAAGAACACGAAATTGCAGGGGCAAACCCTAAATTTGGTTTAAATCAGGCTGCTATTTATTTGAAGTACCCTATAGACATTCGTGATAGAATTGAGGATCTAAAGAGGGTTCATCCCTATAAGATAAAAAATGTTGAGGTAAAATTAATTGATGCAAGACTTAAGCTGAAGGGCATTGATAAAATTAGCTCGGATAACAAGAGAAGAGTCACAATCACTATGGTAAATACGTTTAAACGGATCAATGAAGTTGCGGCTCTTGATTGGTTTAAACAATTTGGCGAAATTGTGGAACATTATCCAAAGAAAAACCCTGTCAACAAAGAAGCCGAACAAAAATACAAACAATATAAGGATTTATGGAGGGACGGGGATTACATAGTGGAATTAATGGCAAATCCTTCATTGATTCCACAAATAGCTCCTATTCAAGGTTGCTTAGTAAGACTCAAGTTCAAGGGCGCCAGATTACAATGTCAATACTGTTTTGGTCTTGGCCATACAAAACATGTTTGTGATCAAACAAGAAGAAGCATCCGAGAGTATGTAGTTATGCTTAAGGATAGTAGGGAAAAAAATATATTAATTAATAGCCAATCAACAATTGAAGCACAAAGTGTAGAGGAAGAAGTTATCGTGGCTGTTGGTACGAATGTGCCTCATGAAGTTGTCAACGTCGAGGAATCTTCTCAATTCCATATTTCAGGACAAAGTGAAGCAGTAGAGGAAAATCATACTTCAGAAGAGATTTCAATTATAAAACATAATTTTTTTTCAGTTGATGTGACAAATGAAGAACTAACTGAATTGGAGGTCTGTTCTACAAAAGACAAAACAAATAACGCAGCAACTGAGAATGGAGATTTGATTTGTCTTACCGAAAATGAAAAATAAATAAATTATAACAGAACTGATGAGGATTCAAGAAATAGTATATCTAAGCCAAGAAAGTCAATGCTGAACCCTGATTTGATCCTTCCAACTAGAACAAGGTCGGGATCACTTTCCAAAAGAACATCAACCATATCAGGCCTGTCCCCTCAAAAAGACGCTCCTAATAAACTTCAAAAAAACTAGTTTTTTCTGTTAATATTAGGACAGTGTCTATTAAATGTCCTTTATTCAAACAAAAATCGACAACTTTTTTAAACCAGCTGCATCAAGGGATCACAATATAAATATGGGAATAGGCAAAATACTCTCTTTGAATACTAGAGGGGGTAGAAATTGTCTGACAAGACATTCACTTATGAAAAGTCTCATGTACCAAAAACCAGATATTATTTGTTTACAAGATATTAAATCACCGACATCTTCTACTTGTTCTCTTGATTGTTCTTTATGTATTCCCAAAAATTACTACCATTTCTTTACGGGAAATGGGTTAAATCGAGGGGTGGTCTCTTTTTTTTCAAAGTCAATACTTACTTGCCCTAAGTTAGTGAGCGAACTTTCGAGCAAAGGGGATTGGCATAAATTTTTATATCGACGACAAATGGCGGCTTTTATATCATCAATGCCTATGGCCCAAATGTCAAATGTACATCCTTTTACCAAGCTATAATCAATCAATGTAAATATGATTTATATCCGTTGTTGGTTGTAGGGGATCTCAATGTTGATCTGTACCAGTCAACAGTGAAACATCCTAACTTTCAAATATTGTCCAAGCTTCTTCATTCTCTTGAACTACACGATGTAATTAAATTTTTCAGTCCAAACGAAAATGTGTCTTGGAGATGTGGAAGTAAGTCTTCACGGATTGACTTAGCATTATCTTCCTCTTCAATACGGTCTAAGATCGTGAATGCTCGCTATCGTTCTCAACATAGCTCAGATCATAAGTCATAGATCATAGCCTAAATGCATTTTAAACGATAATTATTTTATAGATAAGCTCAAAAAACGTTTTATTAAACTTTTTAAAGAATCTTTTAAACCCAAAAAGCTGGCTTATCTTTTATCATACATTGTTAAGTCTACCTCGTTACAATGCATTCGCAAAAAGTCAGAAAGAAGTATCCTTCCAAAAAAACACTGAGGAAATGCTTGATAATGGCTCCATCTTTTTACGTTCCATTTCGTCGGATTTTACTCATTTATTTTGTGTCTCGAAAATTGCCGAAGATAATTTTAATCAAAAAAATATTAAAGAAAACTCCCCATCAAGGAGGTTGAAAAACCTCTTCCAAAAGGACCACGCAACGACTATTATTAAGAAAATAATTGACGAGGAGAAAACAGTCTCCAATCCCAAAGATATATTGAAACTCTTTCATGGAAGATTTCAAAAGCTTCTTGGTGGAGAAAGAGTCAATTTTCCCCGGGCAAGAATGGTAAAAACTTGATTTTTACCAAAAGTGCAATTGAAGAATATATAAAAAAGAAGCTCAAAGAGGGAAAAGCAACAGGGCCAGATGGCATTTGTGGCAAAATCTTTACTGAATGCATCCATGAGATCGTTCCCTTTTTGGTTGAATTTGGAAAATCGATGGAGATTCACGGAAAACTCCCGAAACCCCTTACTAAAGGACGGATTTCCTTAATCCCTAAAAAAGGTTCTGCGACTGATTTGAACAACTGGCGCCCTATTACTGTTCTCAACGAGAGCTATAGGATTCTTTCTGGTGTTTTAGCCTCTAGAATAGAGCCAATTTTAAATAAAAAATAGGGAAAGAGCAAAAGGGATTCCTGAAGGGAAGAAAAATTTCGGATGTCTCAAGGAACATAGGAACCGCTATCGAACTTTTATCTAAAAGAAACACGTTTGGGGCCATCATCGCCGTCGATTTTAGTAAAGCTTTTGACACAATAGAGCATCGGCATATTTTTAGAGCAATATAAAAAAATCTTCCTAAAATATATTTTAACCCCATAAGAGCCCTCCTGTACAATGGTACTTCCACAATATCTATGGGAGAAGTAGAAAGCGACCCTATAATCCTACAGAAAAGTTGTCGGCAAGGCTGCCCTTTAGCCCCACTTTATTTATTTCCGGGCTTGTTGAGCTAAGCGAATCAATCATTAAAAAGTACGGAGGATTCGGTGTGAACTTTGGGTCATCTAAGCACATTATTGATTTATATGCTGACGATGTGACCCTAATGATTGAAGCGAATTCTGAAGAACAATTACTCAAGAGAATTGAAGTGATTTTGGGCCACTTCAAAAAATTTGAAAAGCGGTCTGGGCTGAAGGTAAACAAACAAAAACTTATATTCTTCCCTTAGGCAAGTGGAACCCTCTAAATGACTTGATTATCTCGGGTTGCTCTGTTAAAAAAGTGTGAAATTTTAGGAATTACTTGGGAAGGAACGGGTGCTTCGGAATCGAATTGGCTGAATGTGAAAAATCTCATCAGTCGATCGATCCCACTCTGGAGAAATAATAACCTCCAAAAGAGGATCGACCTCTATAATTACATCATTGTCCCCGCCATTATTTTCAAAGCGACTTCTATACCTTGGTTAGCGGAGCGAGCCATAATGGATGAAGAAATTTGGTTGAACAAGTTATTCCATCTGAAGGCTCTGAAAAGACCAAGATCACACCTAGGAGGAGGTCTGAGTTTGTTGTCCAAAATTTTACCCAAGATTTTCAAAAGGTTTTAATTGATATCTCAACGCATCCGCATGATGAATGGCGTTCAGTTTTTACAACAAGCCCTGCTTTTATTTGGTTGATGTTAGGAACAGATTTTACGAATGACAAGCTAAAAAATTTATCCGCCTTTTTGGCAACTATTCTACGATTAATTTGGAAGGGTACCCCTGTTTTAATTCAAATTCCACGATAGATATTATTCGGCAAAACTGTAAGAAGAAATTTTTCTTTCGAAACCTTCTTGCACCAAAAGAGCTGGAGTGGATTGCTCTATCTCGAGGGATTTATTCAATCCACGATCTTCATCGAGAGCCAGAATTTAATTCCGAGAAGTTTCTCTTTCCGCTTAGGCGAGCGGCAATCTCACATCAAGTTCCAGACCCTTGGCATTTGAAGATGTCATTTTTGTCGAATTTTAAAGAGGAAGCTGATCAAATATGCAAAAATTATATTAAAGAATTGGACTTTCCGCTATCATGGGGACCTCGAATATTGAGCTTGATTTCGGGAATTTATGAAGACAGGAGGTTTACAGCTCAGTTCCAAATATCGTCGGGTTGCGTCTTTTTTAAGACTCCATGCAAAGATTGTGGAGTGCTGTACAACAAAATATCGCATGCATTTGCAAATTGCCCGGCTCTTGACATTTGAGAGAGTTTGTTTCTCTAAATGTCAAGGGAGTTTGTGAAAAAAGTGTACCTCCTATTCTTCTATTTGGGCTTAATTCAAGCCATAAAAGTCCTCCTAAAACGCGTGCCTTGGACATATCGCTTCTAACTTGCCGAAGTTATATTTCTCAACAGCTAGCTAGCGCCGACTTTATATCCAAGTATGACATCAAAGCTATTTTGATCTCCACTGCAGCTAGGTACTCAGCCTTATCTATTAAGATCCTGATGTAAATTGTTCCTCTTGGGTGTATACAGGCAATTTAGTCAGATTTTATCCGTCTGGTCAAAGCAATATGTTAATTTCTTAAAAAACTTAATTAAAATTAACAAAAAGTTCAAAAAAATAAATAAATAAGAGTATCATTTACCCCTTCTGTGGAAGTGATTTATCCTGGGAATTAACAGATCTTATTGTACCATATTTATTATACTATGTTTTGCTACTTCTATTTGAATTGAAACTAACTTTTTATAATTATTGTTATTGTCTGATGTATTGTGTTATGTTTTAATGTTGATGAATTACTTTTATATTTGGGTGAACTAATTTTAAACTACAATGTTTATTTATATATTATATTATGTGTAATTTCTCTGAACAAATAAAGTTATTAATAAAAAAAATAAAAAATAAAAAAACTTATATTCAAAAGCATTTGTATGAATCTTTGTATATTGAAATTATATGAACAATAGGAACATTTTTACGTACTTGCTTGCAGATATTCTGTTGATAAATCAGTATTTTTTAGTTTAGTGCTTATATTGTGTTTGATTATTCCATATGTATAAGAAACTTGAAGGAAGTATTGCAAGAAATCAATTGACCGATTTCTAGAAGAAACTCACAAAATTAAATCCCTGTTTCTGTAATATAATACTGAAGTGTTATGGCCATTATTCTTGTTGTTTTTATGTCTTAAGTTAGTTTTTTATGACTCTTAAGATTTTATTTTTATCAATTGGAAAGCAAGATTCAGGGTGTTTAAAATTGCAACTGGATTTAATCATTATTCAAAAAACATTTTAAAGCTGATTTTATCATTTCAGGGGTAAAAATCGAAAAAATCACAAGTAATTTGTTCTATAATGTTCAATTATGTTTTGTTTTTCCAAAACACAACTGTCTAAAATATTTTTTATTTATTTCATTTTTATCTGTTGTTGTATTTTATTTACTTGTTTTTTAGATGACATAATAAAGAATTTATAGCCGGAAAAAAATCATGACAGTGCGAAAGAATAGTTAAAATTAAATATCTTTGAATGGTGGCATTAAATAAGTTCAAAAGTAAAGGGATGCGATAGCCGTGCATGTTAAGGCGTGTTCAACTATCAATGATGGGGGACCAGGTTCGACTCCCGAGAGGGGATGGTCAATTTTGGTCTGCTACCTCATTGATAAGATCCTAGGTTTGATAGACTAATTTTAATGCTATAATACTTATTCATATCCTATCAGATGCAATTCCATATTGGCAAAAAAAAATCTTAGGAAAAAATAATTTCGGGGAAGAACCAAAATATCGAAAAACAATGGCTTGTTCATTACCTGCCAAAAGAAGGGTTCCAAAATGGAAAGGGGCGTCTTTAATGTTCTTCATGGCATATAAATAGCACTCACCAAGAAAACAGGGGAGTCTATTGGGTCTGCTAGAGAAGGTCATGGACCAGACTTAACAAAAGTCAAACAACGGTGAGACTAAATAGCATTACAAAAAATATTTTACAATAAATAAGAAAAACTTGATATATCAAGTTAAAGTAGACCAACAATGAATACTAAATTACTGTAAGGTGTCTTTGAATGTTTCTGTTCGAGCATATTAGTTGACGAAGAAATCCAATACGCGTCATGAGGGTAATTTACATTAAAATTGTTCTATTTTTGTCAATAAGGGTAAGCTAATAGTTCTACTAGAAACATTTATCTTGTTCTAAGTTATTTTTAAAAATTATGCTAGAAGACAACCTCTAAAGCAGTGGTTCCCAACTGGATTCGGCTCGTGGACCCCTACGGTCTTCGGGCACTTTCCGTGGACCCCGCCTCAATTTTGTCAAAAACGCAAATTTCAATGCGAGACATCTGCGAAGTACAATTATATTTTATTTTTGACATGGTCACAGCGATCACAACTGTATGTATCAAACAAGTCGTAATACAATGATTTAACTCAGACAATACAATGATGAAACTCAGACACACTCATTCACACAGACAGACAGACACACACACACACTCACTCACTCAGACAATACAATGATGAAACTCAGACACACTCATTCACATATACAGACAGACACACACACACTCACTCACTCACTCACTCACACTCGAAGACACACATTCACTCAGTCAGTCACTCAGTCAGTGACTCACTCACTCACGCGAATTTCAATTTCAATGCGAGACCTGCTATTTGCAGTCTACGACCAGTTTTAATATGTTTGGTTTGGTCTCAGAACATGCAAGTCTCATATCACTACTCATTTCAAGTCGATTTCTCTTCTTTGGCTTCAGATCGAACATCACTGAAAACCCTGCTTCAAACAAGTACGTCGTAGGAAACGGGAGAAACATCTGCGCTGCCTTGTTTCAAAGACGTGGATACATAGGTGTCCTGCTGTTGTAGCCAAAATTCGCTGAGGCTTAGCTTTCGGAATTCTGCTTTGGTCACTGCTGATTCTCGGAGCATGAGCAGCTCCTCTGCCTCCTCCATTTCGTCGTCCACAACCGCTCCGAATGGGTCTTAGTACCATGGGTAGTAGGCCGGTTCGACGCCGTCGAAGTAAGCCTTGAACTCACTCGTGAGCCTTTCGAGATGCGCAGCGATGGACTCCTTCAAATCATGAGGGAGGTCAAGTTGTTTGTCGAGGAGGAAGGCATCCAGCAATGGAAAGGCAGCGACATTCCCTCGGTGCAGTCTCTGAATCCAGAGGGCAATTCGAACCCCCAATCCGGCGAGTTTGTCCTTCACGTCCGATACAGACGCCTCCCGGCCCTGGAGAGTGGCATTTACCTCTTTCAAGGTGTCGAAAATGTCTGCCAAGTACGCCAGCTTCATCAAAAACTCCGGGTTTTTGTAGTTTTCGTGGCGATGATCTCCTCTGGTTTCCATCTCGCGAAGGAAGATCTCCACTTCCGTGTGCATTTCAAAGACTCTGGCAAGGCACTTTCCCCGCAAGAGCCAGCTAACCTGAGTGTGGTAGAGGAGGCTCGTATGGGCCAAGCCCATTTCCTGTGCCATCATTCCGAAGAGCCAGTGGTTCTTGGCGCGCCCTCGGATGAAGTTGATGGAGCTGATCACGGAGTCGAGCACAGACATCAACTCAGGAGGCATCGTTTTGAAGCGAGAGCGTATCGGTGAAGAGAGTAGTGCGAATTGGAGATGTGAGGCCACTTACTCTTCGCGAGGGTCACGAATCCTGTCCGAACACCGATCGTGGCTGGCGCTCCATCAGTGCAAATGTGCTGGAACTGATAGCGGCAGTGCGAGAGGAAGCCTAGCTGGCTTGGCGGGCTCGCTTGAAAGTATCATATCAGAAGCGTTCCCTCGAGAGTGGCGTCATTTCTTTCTCTATCTCTCACACTTATTTTGATAAATAAGTCTTATTGGAAGAAGGTCTCTTTTCTGAGAAGGTGAAAAAGGCTGCTATTTATATATAAAAAGACTCTGAGTTATAAATATATGCAGAACTCTTGTTTTTTATATTAATGTTTTGGAAACGGACTAATGAAAGACGTTCCCGCGAATGACGTCATTGCCTTCCTAGTTGTTTAAAAAACACGAAGGACATTCTTTATAAGACAATTTTTGCATGTAATAAGGTCGAAAAGAATTATGCTATGTGATTTCAAAAGATTTTCCTTATAAATCTTGCTCGTAAACTAATTAATTTTTTTTTCTTCCCCTTTATTTTTCAATTATAGTTTTACAATCTTGTTATTTTATATACATATATCAAGTTAGGGAGAAAAAACACTGGTAAATGAACGTAAACTAATTAATTTATTTTCGTTGTTAATAACTCGTTCAAAAAATGTTTTTAAATAGTCACTCAAGAAAAGTCTTGGTAAGCTATTAAAGAAAACGAAGGCAAGCGAGTTACTAGGTGATACTTGATTATTTTGAAAAAGAAATAGAGAATAAAATGAGAATTACACGTGGACCCCCGGCCAGGCCTTCGTGGACCCCCAGTGGTCCACTGGACCACTGTTGGGAACCACGGCTCTAAAGTAAAGGGCTAATACATAACACTCAGTATCGCAAGTACACAACAAAAAAGTTATATTTCGAGAAATAATAAAATTCATAATAAAAGTCACAAACATAGAATAGAATAAAGGGAAAATAGGTCTTGTTTTGTATCCAACAAAAAATTAAATGATTAATCAAAGTTCATTTTGCATCATTCAAAGAATAAAAATAAACTTTTATAAATTAAAAAGGAATTTATGTTATTATAATTTACGACCATATTTCTTATTTCTTTTATTCCCATTCCGAGAAACTTAGGGAAGGCATAAGAAGACTTTTGAAAAGATAAAGCACACATTTTCTCTCCATAAATTTGATTAGACAATAAATGTATTTTTAAATATATATATAAATACAACTACAAGTTTCTGTAATTAATTACAAAGCAAAAAAATAACTGAAAGTGTTGTATTTTTCTATTATAGTTATTTTAATTAGTTAGTAAAAGATGCCTTCCTTTTCTTTGATGTATTCAAATGTTTTGCTATTTGTCTTGCATCATTTCTACAATAACCATGCATCATATCATTAAACTAAGACAGTCGAGCAAAGGAACTTTATGTCGATCAATATTGAGCTTCCCCTCTCCAGAGGAGTCGAGCCTACGCCCTCAACATTGAGAGCTAACCAGACTTCATCTGACACTCCCCAGTACGCATTATAGACAAAGGGTTAAAAAAATTCTTTCGGTTATAAAATTCTTTTATGTTATCTAAAAAACGAGTAAATAAATACAACAGATAACAATAAATAAATATAAATATTTTAGACAGTTGTGTTTTAGATAAAACATAATTGAACATTATAGAACAAAACAATTTTAAATTTCATGTTGTAGGAATACCAGTCCATAAGCCAGTATATGTAGTAAAAATATTAATGTATAAAGATTTGATTATATTTATATATACTTAAGATCTTATTTTTTTACATTAATTTAAGCAGTGTTTCTCTTTTATTATCGCCTTAGTGACTAAAAAAGAAGTAATGTCATACCTGAATGAGCAAGGGTTTTTCTGTGGATAGATTAAATGTAAAATATCACTATATCCTATCTATACTCAAAATCCCCCACTTTCAAATTAAAAATATAGGAAGCACTCTCATGCTTATTATTGTGGACTCCAAAATCCTAATAATTATTATTACTCTTTATTTTTTAATAAAGATAAATTTATAACCAATATGAAGCAACAACTGTCGAAATCTTATTTTTTAATCGATCAAATAGACTTTATTGAGCGTTTTATTGATGTAAGTACTGAATGGCTACAAGTACACTAACCTTAAATAATAGTTTTGAAACAACTGTTCAGAAATTATTTGTAGAGAATCCTTGGAAACTGATAATAATTTTTGATTGAGAGTCCAATAGTTTTGGAAATTTTACAACAATTGAAGCTCATATTTTGTATTAACAAAAATCAATTAACTAGTCAGGACAAAGGCTTTTTATCCTTATACGTAGGTCCACTTTCAACATCAAATATTCAATTTAATATGTAGAAATTTCGAAAACAAGAGATAATGCTTTATATGGAAGGAAAGTTGGATTTTTTTATGTAGACAAAATAGAAATATTATACAAGGGCCAAATGTATTATATATTTTTTATGTAATATAAATACCAACTTTTTTAGAAACTTTATCCTAATATCCCAAAACAAATAGTGAAATGATAGTGGTTTTCTAATTTGTGGTTACGGTGGGGGGGGGGGGAGATAAACTTTCTTTCTTCTTGATATAATATAGATTCACAAGAAGGCCATTTTGTTTAAGGATTAAAAGGAAATGAAAAAAAGGGCTAACGAAGTTTGTATATATTGATTGTATGAGATTTTCTTATGTATAAACACCCATGTATATATTACTTAGCTAACCGACTTGCAAAAGGCTGGAATCAAGATCAAATCCGGTATTTCTGGAATATTTTCGTGAAAAAAATAATTACGCGCTAAAATTTTGACTTTTAGATTGAGCCTCCCGCATCACAGATACCTTTTCGAAAATAAACCTACCCTACGGCGGCAGGTCATTTTGCGAACGTCCGCGCGGCAATTCATTGATTCATTAATTGGAAATATGCATAAATACCGACTATTTGCATAATTAATTACTGTATGCAATAAATTTTACCTGTTCTGTGATGTATGAGATATCAGTATGATACTATGATGTATAATGCTAAAGATTGATGCTAGTGGCATTAATTTCTGTTTGTTATGAAAGATCACATTTTGATGCAAATTGCATTTTGAATAAATTACCATGCTAATTAAAAACCCTTTGTTCTAGTGAGCTTTCGTGTGGTTGTACATGTAGTGGGACTAGTTGTGTGCCAAATTTCACAAATTTTCGCCGCTCCGTGTCGAGATCTGAGGGGGGGTGGAACCACCCCCCCCCCCAAATAGAGGAGCCAAAAAACCCCTGTATAGTGTTAAGTAATTATCCTTGTAACTATTATACAAATAAGATACCTTAAATGGGTTTTCCTTACTGGATGGAAACAAAGGAAGGCTCATAAGTAATTATTGAAGCTTTCCCTAAGCATGGGACTTTCTTATTCCATGCCACTGAGTGTACACTTGATCCTAGGGTGTCCTGAACGCATTAATTATAGAGTTTCCTTCTATATCATGAAGTGAGAGAAGGCGAAGGTAAACAGAATGTACATATAAGAAAACAGATGTAGTATCAGAAAGGGTGTCCAAGGAAGATAAAATGAAAATGTAATAAATGAGAATTATCACCTTTTAACGATGGTCAGAGGAAGGTAAACAAAATATAACTTGAATATATTCATTTGAAGTTGTGGATTCAATGAGTGAGGTTGGGTGAGGTCCACATGGAATGTTCCGTGACGCCACAAAGTAGAAAAACAAACATATGGATCACATATAATGAATGAAGTCGAATATCTATAATGGTATATAGTTTGTTTATATCTCAAATGATTCTCACTCTGTGTCGAACCATAGGGACAAAACAATCATACCATAAAAAATATAATTTGAATCGAACTTTAATTGTGGTTTTTTTTTAGTGTCAATTATTATGTTGCATTTATAAATATTATTTTGTAATAGTTGTGGGGCTTTGAAAATCAACTATTGCATGAAGTACTAAAACGTATAGCTTAGGATTTATACACAATTACTTTGGTTTTATATATTAATATATTTTTGTAAATAAACTTAATAAAGAATGAATATTGTTACTATTTCAATAGAATTGAAGACTTGGTCAATAAATTATTAGATGTAAACAATAGTTATTTATTGTTACTCCCAATAAGTACAAGGCTGTCAAGTTTTTCCTCAGTGGTTCTGTAATTTTTACTCTCGTTTGAGACTCATTGTTAGAGGATATAGTTAGTTAGTTAGAAATTTATTGCCGATTACAATAGTACATACAAACAATAGACACTAAGGTAAAGAAAACAACCACACAATGGGGTATCTGTGTTACAACAGCAAAATGAATTCCTTCTTAGATACTGAAATTATTTACAATAATATTATTCATTTTTTTGCATTAATTTTTTTGAGAATTTGATGTCCGCGTTTTCTTCTTGATACACTTCATGCCTTTCACGGTACAGAGCAGGACATCTGTTGATCAGTGGTCTGCAGTCTGTGGCTCTTCCTTGCAAAGATCACAGGTTGCACTTGTTTTCTTCCATTTGCTTAGGTGGGAGAGAAATGGTCCATGTCCTGTGTAGGCTTGAATAAGTTGTTTCAGGTCTTCACGGTGAAGTTTGACAACCTTTGATCTTGGTTTTTTTAGCATAAGATGTGTGTGTTTCATGTGAAGACTATCTTTATATCGTTCACACCATCGTTATAAAAATAATCATTTATTGTTTTCTTGATATAACTTGGGGGCACACCAACAATTTTCGTTGTTGCTTTGTGCGCCACTTTTTGCAAGTTAGTCTGCAAATTCATTTTCTTTGATATCATTGTGTCCTCTGCACCATTCAATATATACGTTTTCTTCGTTCTTTCCTCTGCATATGATTTCTTTACACTCCCTGACTTCAGCACTTGAGGTAAGTTGATTGAGAAGAGCAGCAATTGCAGATTGGGAATCAGACCGAATTAAAACTTTTTTCCATGTTTTTCCAATTTTCTGAGATCTTCGACTGCTTGCTTGATTGCAAAAACCTCAGCTTGAAATACTGATGCTTCTCTATTCAAAGATACTATTGAGTGATGAATGCAGAGATCACCAATAGTGATTGCCCATCCAGCACCAGTATTACCCTTTTCATCTTTGGATCCATCATGTAAGAGGATATAAGAGGACTTCAAATGAAATCGAGGGATTCGTGTATTAAAAGATGTTCTTATATACTAATTACAAAATATATTTCTACTTTCATATTTACTCACTTCTGTTTGTATGATTTAAATTATAATATTTTAAAGATGTGACGGGTCTTGCTTCAAAGGGTTACTTTTAACTAAATGTTTATTTATGATTTTATTACCACAACCCCTCTTACTATTTCTATTTATTATTGTATTTGATATGTTATATATGATTTTTAAAAAATGACCCTTATTTTTTAAAGTATACCTCTCTCTCTTAGTCTACTCCTTGCTTCTCATCATTCCCATTCAGCGACAGCTCCGAGATTTTACTCTTTATTAATTTCCAAATAGTGAGATACAACTTTGGAATATCTTATCTTTTTAAAGATATTGCCTTAACGAGTCTGTAATCAATCATTCGATTTGGAAAATATGTTGCAAAACCCACCTTAAATATTGCATTAATCTACATAATACTTATTTGAGTTCGTAATGCTATAATTTTTTTTCTTGGCCCAATGGGCATATATTATCAACAGGTTCATTTTATACAATAAAGAGGTTCTTAAAATTAACTTTCAAAGATAAAAAACATGTCAATCACAAAATATTATCAAATAAGACATATAATTATTTTCAAGAAAAAAAGACAATTTATAAGTGTAATAAGATATTTGAGTGTAAAATAGCTACTGGGAGGATTCCTGACAGGTCGTTGTCGTTGATGGTACGCAATTTGTATATTATAAATTGGATTTTGGTGATGACGGCGTCGCATTTGGCATTCGAGGAAGTTGAGAGGAAGTCCTCTTCACTGATGGTGGTGTTAAAACTTCCTTCGATGATACGACGGACAGCTTGGTATGTTTCATTTAGAGCTGGGCACTTCCATAATAAGTGATCCGTGGTTTCGGGCTGACCTTTGCAGAAGAAGCATTTTGGCGTGTGTCGTTGAAAATTTTGCAGCAGCCACCTCTAAAGAACCAGTGAGTACACGGTATTTAAACCATTTTTCCGACGATGTTAATAAATTGCTTCTTACTGCCGCAATACATTTACTTGTACTCCTCGCGATCCCGCGTCTTCTTAAATATCCTTCGTAAGGTGCTAGGGTAGGGACAATAGATGATTTTCTAAGCTCCCTTGTTGATACGGTTGATAGTTTGAGACGATAAGGTAGGAGTGGCCGTTGAATTACGCTTGGCCTGCCAATTTGGTGTAGCAAGAAATTATGAGCAAGTTTGTTAATTAATGAAGAAGAATTGATAACGTCGCCGGCTATTTGAGCGTTAAGGGTTCTTGGAGTATGCGAGTTTAGACTCTCGACAACAGGCTTCTCCCATCCTAAAAGCGACTCATATCTTTCGATTATGTCTTTAGAACCGTTGGAGAATTGTTGCATACGAGCCGAGTGTTTTGAGACTATTTGTAAAAATTTGATAGACCATTACACGGATATTCGTCGTATTCGCTTTCGTAGATTTTTAAAAAGTGATTAAAGTGGATACTCCAAAAATGATTTTTTTTCCATAACTTTCGTATCCAATAACTGTTAAGAGACTGCCACAAAATCTTGAAATTTATAACACCCAATCCTCCCACTTTTATTGGGTTATGAATTCGATTAAAGGATATGTTTTTCTTTTTGTTCAGTACAAGTAAAGACGTTTCAATAGTCATGATGTGTTCTAGTATAGCTTGGTTAAAGGGGTGACTCGTAGTAAATGTATAACACTTGGGACGACGTAGGAATTCCATGCCTGAATTCGATTCCAAACATTTAAATTAAGATTTTTGAAGAAATAACATTTACGTTTTAGTTTCATTAAAATCATTTCACAGTTCAGTATTGAGCTGTTTGGACCAATCCATGACCCGAGTATATTTAGATCGTCAGAGAGTTTTAGGAGTGGCCAGGCTTTTCTATAATGCCTTTATAAGGGCTTATCAGTTCCGTCTTCTCTATGTTCATCCTTAGCCCAGAACATCTTGAAAAATTGTCTAGAATGTTAAAAGTTATTTTCATGGAAATAAGGGTTTGCAGCGGTTGCCGGAATAAACCGGCAAGTTCGTAAAGCTATTATTATAAAATGCAAAAGGAATACATTCTAAATTCAAATATGTTTGTTAACAACATTTAATGTATTTTACCAAATAAATATGGTTGAAAGCTCATTCAAAATCAGCTCAGCTGTTATGCTCTTAGTTCACAATACTTTGCCGTAAGTACTTTACTTTAATGAATATATATATATATATTAGGGTTGTTCTTATTTTTCAAATGTTTGAAATGTTAGCAACATTGTGGATTTTCTGTTTCTTGGTGATAAAGAAGACGACATACAAAGTTTGAACAAAATCGGTCAACATTACGAGGTCGCACAACGAGGTCAAAGTTTTAAAAATTAGTAAAATATTGTTTTCCGCAAATTTCTTCAAAATGGTGGACGTTACAGACTTCAATAATTATTATTAATTTAAAGGAAATCTAATTTACTACCAGACGTATGTTCGATGTTTTTTATTAAAACAAAGTTTTCAGTAAAAACAAAGCAAGAAATGGATTGTGTATTGTTAGCATATTTCATAGCTTTTTGTATCAATTAACTTCACTCGCCTGTTGAAGATGATTGTTCGCTTCAGAGTAAAATAGTACTTTTAAGCTTTGTAAACCTTTAGATGATAAATCCAAAAATGATCTTGGTTGCATTCTATCAATTCAGAATTCAGTACAATCTGAGCTTACATCATATGATTCAGAGCCTGTATTGACCTATAAGAAATCGATTATGAAAAAAATAAATAATAATGTGCTTCTTAGATTTGCGTCAAGGTATCCTCTCAAAATTTTACTTTGTCTCTGACGCATACATAATTCATTATGCACCATTTTGTACGCGAGATAGGCTTTTTAAATGTACATATAACTTTCTACTTATTAAATTGACATGATTTATTATACCAAAATATTAAAGCTGGTTAACCAAGCTTTCATTTGATAAGTTTGGTGTTCTAAAAATCGCTATACTTTAAGAGATATAAGCAAATACGTACTCTGCCCAAAAATTGATCTTTTGATATGCAAATATAGGATTACATATGGTAACGGTGTTAGTGTTACCTGGATAGAAAGAGAGGGAGGGAGTATTTTGCCTCATTATCTCCCTTCTTTTTTTCTTATATCTAGGTAACACTAACAGCAGTTACCAAATGGTAATCGTATATTCTCATACCAAAAGATCAATTTTTGGGGGAGAGTACGTATTTGCTTATAGCTCTTAAAGTATAGCGATTTAGAACACCAAATATATCAAATGAAAGCTTGGTTAACCAGCTTAATATTTTGGTATACAAATCATGTCAATTAGATAAGTAGAGAGTTATATGTACATTTAAAAAAGCCTATCTCGCGTACAAATGGTGCATATAATGAATTATGTATGCGTCAGAGACAAAGTAAATTTTGAGAGGATACCTTGACGCAAATCTAAGAAGCACATTATTATTTATTTTTTTCATAATCGATTTCTTATAGGTCAATACAGGCTCTGAATCATATGATGTAAGCTCAGATTGTACTGAATTCTGAATTGATAGAATGCAACCAAGATCATTTTTGGATTATCATTTAAAGGTTTACTAAGCTTAAAGTATTATTTTACTCTGAAGCGAACAAATCATCTTCAACAGGCGAGTGAAGTTAATTGATACAAAAAAGCTATGAAATATGCTAACAATACACAATCCATTTCTTGCTTTGTTTTTACTGAAAACTTTGTTTTATTAAAAAACATCAAACATACGTCTGGTAGTAAATTAGATTTCCTTTAAATTAATAATAATTATTGAAGTCTGTAACGTCCACCATTTTGAAGAAATTTGCGGAAAACAATATTTTACTAATTTTTAAAACTTTGACCTCGTTGCGCGACCTCGTAATGTTGACCGATTTTGTTCAAACTTTGTATGTCGTCTTCTTTTATCACCAAGAAACAGAAAAT
>CP045894.1:28622174-28645209 GCA_013387185.1 Caligus rogercresseyi | reverse complement strand
TTTGATTAAGTTTAAGGTATTCCTTCAGATTCTCCAATACCTCAAACTCATCAAATCGCCATAGGACGACATCAACGTTTTATATTGAATAAGAAATAATTTTTAATAAGTCATGTTATATTATGGTTTTATCTTTAGACCGTAATTTTGAATTATAATGTTCATTTATGTTTTGTTTTTAACGTAACTTTCTTAAGATTGTGTTATTATCTCCTACTTTCTAGTGTATTCTTATATTTTTACACTGTATGGATTTTAGCTAATAAATAAACATCTCAACCAAAAAAAGGCCAAAAAAAAATAATGTTTAATTATATACCTAAATCCAGGGGGGGGGGGGGGCAGAACTCATGTAAACAAAGAAGGATATTTCCAATAAATAATGTGACGTTATAACAGCTACGATTTGCCTATGTATCTAATACCTCTAGGACAACTAAGCTAAGAACGTAAAGGCTCTCAAAGGAATAACGTCCGGAGGCTCCCTCCCGCCACAAGCCACCCGGGGACGCACAGCTTCAGCATCAGGGAGGAAGTGGAAGTCTCGAACACCGCACGGGACTCTGAGGCCTTTGGCTGGTAGCCCGCACGCATCTAGGAGCTCCGGAGCAACGTGGCCGTCCTCTGCAGCTCCGCCTCCGCCGGAGAGCTCCCGGGTTTCAAATTTTTATTTCCTTTTCAAATTAATCACTGTTTCTAAATGTACCTTTTATTTTATTTAATAACAAATAGCTACTGTGACGTCATCTGTGACGTTTCAGTTTTTCTTTTCTAATAAGAGGAATCTAAACATTGCGTTCTGCGCATCTTGTATTATCTATTATCTTTGATCTAAATCATAACTTAAATCCAAAAAAGATAAGTTCTTTTAATATACAATCAAAAACAATTAATCAAACACACCAAATTTTGACAATATAACGTGATAAATATATATGTGATTTTTATATTTTATCTGCATAACAAATAATAAAGAATTTAATATAAATATATGTATATATATATTTGGCGATTGAGACTTTGAGACTTATTTATTAACTACCCACCACAATGTAACTTATACTTCATCATAAATAGTTATTTCCTTGAAACAATGAAGTTTATTGATTAAATTGTTGCGGTAAAACTTTGTTTGAGCATACCTTGTGATCATCAAATAACTTGAGAAAGTGGGTTTCAAGCTCTATTACGAAACTGTTGCAGTTAATACTATAAAGTTGATAGAACTAATAATATCATAGTGAAAATATTTACTACTTGATAACGAAAAAAATGGTCACATTTGATTTAAATTGAACAAAGTGAAGGTTTTTTATGGATTGATTGAATAGAGCTTCTTAATTCGACTCTTACTTGTCTTTCAAGTAATAAAACCAACAGTGTTTAAATATTTGGATTTATATGATGTAGGTTTTAATTAAACTACTTTTTCACAATTAATTAACGACTTTTTTGACACAATTCATCTTGGGTTATATGAGATGTATAATGAGTTCTATATTTAGACAGAAAGTTAATATAGTATGATTGATGATATGTTATGTATTATCATAAAATGATGATGGATATATTAAAGATTGATATATATCTCAAAATGTATAATAATATGAAGAAAATAAAAAATAAGTTATTGCTAAGAGGTTAAGAAACGGTGTTATTTCAATAAAACTAGATTCTGAAAATTTATTAGTTTTGATGACTCAGTTTGAAACATTTCTTACGTCGTTCTGGAGGTATACAAGACAAAAATGTATAAATGTGATTAAACAGTCATATTTTTTAGCAAAAAAAAAAACAAACATTCTATCTAGATTAACCATTTCGAATTAAAGTAAGATAGAGAACCCAATGTTGAATAACTGATAACTATACTAAGGTATAAGCCTGTTAATAACAATAACGAGCTAGTATATATTTTCATGCGTCAGTGATCTCCTATGTAATTACATTTATAAATATATATGTATATTAATATGTTTTTCAGTTTAATATGATTACAAAAAAAGTAATCTCACTTTAAGATCAATAAAAAAGAGAATACACAAAAACATCATTAAAAAAAATCAAAAACACAATTAAACAAAACGAATTACCATCCTTAGAAAACCTAGGAATTACTAAGAAAATTTCCGTCATACTGTACTTGTAAGTAGCTCCTGCATCAAACTTAAACTTATAATCCTAGAATACGGTACAAGATCAAATAAATAAAAAGACTGTAGAAGTTTCTTGCTTGACTGTCGTTTGTAAGTAGCTATTTTTTATAAGTGATCGGTGACAGCGTAAATATACATGGTCATGTTATACTTACTTAATCAGATTGAAGTGCCACAACTTTAAATAAATTGCTATTCGTAATTTTTGGAACAAAGGAAATGACAAATTTGTCATAAAATCATAATTGTTCAAAAACATAATATAAAGTATATAGACAATTTTTGTCTCAAATCTGAAATTAAACGATTTTAAAGGTAATAGTATATATGTCTATAATCGATAGATTTAATTTTATATTGCAAAATGATGCTTATCTTATTCTCATGAATTTAACCAATACTTTTGTACAAGATAGATAGCCAATGATTTTTTATATAAATTGATCATTCATTTATGATCGAAATCATACTGAAACATTATCCTGAAAAATGTAAGTTCTCTTTATTAAAAAATAATAGTAATCCCGCTTTCTTAAACAAAATCCGGCTTTGTTATCGTGTGGCGCTCTAAGACACACGATTTCAATTACTTTCTTTATGTTAGGTTGTTAAAACTGCTATTGATATCTCCTCTAATTTTGTGATCAGTTGGCATTTTATAAAGTTATGACAATGTTATTTTTATTAAGTTCTGGGTGGGGTTTTTGATTTTTAAAAATAAGCAAGACCAGCGAGTTTGAATACTAATTTTGTTAAGCATGAAATTAGTGGTGTGAACACATTGGAATTGTTCAAATGCAGACTCGGGAATCATGTTTTTAGGGACATCAACACGGTCTCTTATTGCATGAATTAAGGTCTTTTGGCACCAGCTTGTAAATGAGACTTTTGAAGTCCAATTTATCGACCCAAATGCTTTGAACGAATCAAATGCAATGTTCTACTCCTTTACAATCTCTCTGATAATCCATTTATAGTTCGTAGCCAAGAAATCATGCCGACGGCTTATACATTCGTTGATGTCGATGTCCTTTCAGAAATCGAAAACCACTGAGAGGTTAATGTAAGCAACGGGACGTAACTTTATCAAATATCAATTGATGACGCTGAAAATTAGAGGAATTATGAACAACAGTTATACTAATTAACAAAATACAATAATTAAAATCGTTCGCCTCAGGGGGTAACATGATAACAAAGTATTTACTTTTTGATCAAGGTAGTATTTTTGGGAATAAAAAGTTTTCAGGAGTCATTAAAGATACAACTTTATTGAGAGCATTCAAGTAAATATTGTAAATGAGAAATATATATGAGAAATATATTTTAGCACAACTTTCAATGACAATGACTAAAATAATAATATTTAAGATATTAAAAACTTTAAAATATTCGATAGACAGCTTAGGACAGATATGGAAAGTATTTTTTACAGAAATTCATAGTTTTTTTTTATTCATGACATTTTGTTATTTTAATATTGTTATCGTTAAAAATATCGAGGGTAAGAATTTCCAAGAAATCATTGTTTGTGGATGAATCCTTTTGAAGAGAGTGGCTACCTGTTTTTTTCGGAAAGTTGGTCATGTGATGGCTGCTGAGCTTAATAATCATTGGACGGGTAATTTGAATAATATGTAATTAAATTATATTCTTTAAGGTATATATTATTTTCACTTGAAGTCTGCACATAAAATCAATAAACAAACAAGAAAAAAACACATCATTAAACTGATTTAGTAATCAGTTATTTATTTTTTCTCTTGTACTTCTGAAGACAAATGGAACTTTTGAAGCAAAAACAAAGGCTTTTGAAGCGTTTCAAAATCAGGTTTAGCATGCTTTTCAATAACAGTGGAAAAAGAAGAACAACAGTTGGGGGCATATAAAAGTATACCATTCATATTAAAAAATAAATCCTTTTTCAATACTGATATTAACAGTTTCATTAATCGACCAGAAACATATGTATGAAGTAGCATATGTATGAACGCTACCAATCCCATTTTTGTAAGTCGTCTGCTTTTGTAAAAAAAAATTGGAATTCATTTTAAATTAAAATAATGACTTATTTGCTTAGTTGATGAAAATTCCATTTTAAACAATACTTAAGGTAATTGATTTATCCAACCTGTAAGTAATATTTGTGTTTAAAAAATCCATGTTGATGAAGCGTCATTGTGTATTTATAATTCATTGTTAAAAATGGGCCATCCTGTTTACAATATGTTTGTAACATATGAACTGCAATAGTTTAATAAGTTTACTTTTCATGGTTATCGTAGCAGATTGACCTGCTCACTAACTGCAGGTCAATCTGCCTCTCCTTATCTTATACCTCAAGAGGCTTTTAATCTTAAGTACCCTTTTCTGCAGCTATTTAAGCAGCAGGCAAGAGGCAATTAAACACACTATTTCTTAACACCTACACGAGTCGTCACCTCTTCTCCTCCATCGAGCTACAATATAACTAGACATGGAAAAGCGAGGGATATTTTGGGCGTGTGAAAGGGAGAATGTGTGAGTGGTACAATTGATTTCAGGCTCTTGTTATCAATATTATCTTTCCTCTTTTGAGGAATATTCATATCATTTATGAAGTATGCCAAGTCGGCCGGAAGGTATTTATTTTAAATTTGAATCCTGTTTTTGCTTATGTTCTGAGGAAAGAGAATAGTGATAACAAGAGCCTGAACTCAATTGTACCATTCAAACATTCTCCCTCTCACACTCCCAAAATATCCCTCGCTTTTCCATTTCTAAATATAACATATTTTAAGGATGTCCCAATTAGGGAATTTAACGAATACAGCCAAACCAATTACAAGTTTTGTCTCAATAATGGTGTATTATGTGAACGATCATACATAGTTAAGAGGATCAAATATTTTACTCTAAATGTACTACTTGGGGTAATTTGTTTATAAGGGAAGAAGATCATTATGTTGTAAGAAAGTAAAATTATGTTACAAATGTATATATACCTTAATAGGTATATAATGAATGCAACAATATAAAGGTAGAAATGAATGAAATATTATGGACAATAATTTATAAAAAATTAAAGGGCTCTCAAGTTCTACTTGAAATTAATACTCAGGAGTGACAAATTCTACTTTTTTGTGGGCAGCTTCAGGAGTTAATATAGGTGGTTTGTGACAGAGTTATCTAAGTAATTTGAATTTGTGAGATTCTTCCAAACATTTTCAACTTCATCTCTTCATAATATGTTTTTTCGCCTATATGGTTCGATAGAATAGGATCCGACAGGATATAAATAAGCATTATAGTATTAAAATGAGTCCATCGAACCTAGGATCATAATATGTATTTATTCTAAATGAAAAAAATGCCTATCATTCAATATATTGAACAACTATCTTTTTAAATTGAGAAAGGAAACAATCATTTGGAATATGTCGTTTTTTGTTTCTTGTAAACTCATTTTGGACTCTAAATAGATCACCAAGGAAGCGTTAAATTAATGTCTTACGATGTTCAACAAGAAAGCTACCAACGTGAATAAGAGAAAGCACTCTTTGTTCTCCAGCATCCAAGCGGAGGATTACTGCTTTAATTTATACTTGTACATCCATAGCCACTTACTAAAAAAAGATATAGAGAAAATGTAATTTTGTGATTGAAAGATAATGAAGATCTTTAACTGATGTTTTAATCATCAGGTTAAGTATTATAAGTACTTTCAATATGGACATTTTCTGTAATAAAGTTATCTATTAATTTATCTAAAAAAGTGTAAAATAATATACAACATCATATAATATAATCAAATACAAGATGATCTAAATAGTTGTGCTACTTAATTTTAAAACATATCATTAAACATTACATGAGAGTAAAATTGTTCTCTTATATATAATTTCAACCTGATATAAAATTCAAGAATTCGTTTATTTCTTAAAAAAATGACGACGACTCATTGCATACTTTTTAAAACATTTTAGTATTAGGGATCTATTTTAAACAAAAGTTTATTTTTAAGTAACATATAGACAGAAATATGCTTTTTCTATTTTTATTTATTCAACAGTTCATGATAAAATTTGTAAACAAAACGATATAAAAAACAGATTCTAATAAGTAAAAAAATACTTTTTGCTTTTTTAACAAAAAAATATTCACTACAATCAAATATGAATAAAATATTTTATCCTACCTAAATAACATTTGTGATGGAAGAAAGTTCACTGCTCAATTTCAAATATCGGCAGGACTCATACAATTCTACAGGCCCTGTAAAGACTGCGGAATGTTATATAATCATACAAGCCATGCATTCGTTGATTGCCCAGCCATTGTACAACTGAAAATGTTTTGCTTTCTCAATGTTGGTGGCCTAGACGACAGGTAGTCATCCAGCTTAAGAACCATAATTATGTTTGGGCTCTCCTCAAGAGGGATGAAAACCTCTGACAAAACGAAGGCGCTAGATTTTGCCCTTATAAACACAAAGGCCTTGATAGCAAAAAAGCTTTCAAAATACGAATCAATAAGACCGGGAGAGATCAGAGGGATCCTGCTTGGAGCTACAGGTAGATACACTGCCTTTTCACTCAAAATCCCATCGTTGGACGGCTCATCATGGACATTCGCGGCTAAATTGATAAATTATTACCCGACGCAAAGTCATCGCTTTTACCAAATTTGAGGAAAATAATCAAGAATTTTAAAAAAATTGAATTATTTTTAATGCTTTTTTACAGCTTATTCTTTTAATACTTGTTAATTAGATAAAATTTATTGTTTGTTCAAGATCAATGCTAAATTTTAAACTATAATGATTATTTTTGTATTTTATACGAATTAGCATCGTTTTTATATACCTGTGCTGTATATATGTGAACAGTTTAATAATAATAAAAAATACAACATATAAACATTTTAGTTCAGTATTTTAGCAACTTACATGAACGTACAAATTAACTTCTCCAAAAGTAATAATTAAACTATTAAAACATAAACACTTAAACGAAGTGTGAAAGATCATTTAATTTTTTAAATTTCTTAAAAAGTGATTTTAGGCATCTCTTAAGACGATGGAACGGGAGGGGATATATCTGACCAAATCGCCAGCTAGCGTCCATGAGTTGTCCGTGACCGAAGGGATCCGGAGGTCTAATGCAGCATATCGAGCGGAGGCGGATATACATATTGTCCTAATGCCCAGCGGCTGCAGAGGACGAACCATTGTTAGGCTCTTTGCACTAGGGCTTTGGCGATAAGTAGAGCGTTTGTTTGTTTGATAGTTCTACTTCATAGAACATTGAACTAATCTTCTTATTCCATCCTATATAACACACAACCATTTCCACAATGTTACCATGTCAAAGAACATTCTTAAGTATATTTTTTATGTTTACTCTCGTCCACTTACCAATGGCCCTCTTTTTTTCATTGAAAATTTGTTTTATTATACGTTTTCTTTTATCACCTATTTACTCTCAAAGACGATTAAACAAAGACACACATTCTTTAACTCCCTGTGTGGGAGTATTCACTTTATTTTATACATATTGTAATTAAAACATGTAAAATTGGACCTAAAGTAATTTTCTGTGCAAGAGATCAGTGAATGTATAATGTAATATGATTAAAAAACTAATATTTTATATGTTCACGTAAAATTTCGAGTAATATAATGTTTATCTACAAAAAATATATATGTGATAAATGCATGTAAAAAAATGTTATAACAACGAATATATACACGAATATGACAAAAACAATTGTATTTTTTATATCATTACTATTTAAATCTCTTTGATTGGTCCAAACAATTTGTTTCCTGATATGTTATTGGTTTTAAATATGTTTTTATGATTGTAATAGGAACAATTAAAGTTAAGTTTCTGCGCAAGAGATCAGTTGAATGTATAATCTATAAAATAATTCACCAATCTCTGTCCGTCCGTCTGTATGTCCGCACGCTATCTCCTCCCGCATTTATGGTCAAATTTGAACTTTGAAGGTACCTATGGAATCCTTGGGTCAAGGCGGAAACTATTCGCAAAGTGATGGGACCAGAAATGAAAAAAATGTCATTGGATACAACTTTTATGATTTTACTACCTAATCTTCTGTTTTGTACAAACATCCCTCATAAAAGTTTGTCTTTGTACAGAGAATATGTTTGAAGTCACATGAGATGCTTTTTTTTTCTTCTTTTTTACCTTTCATTCTTTAATTTAAAAATACTGGCATATTTAATGTCATTGGATACACCTATCAATTTCCAGTCCGCGACTGTTTCAGCATGACCTCCAACAAAGCTCAAGGGCAAACCCTTAAAATTGTTGGAGCAAATATTACTGAGGAATTCGTTGCCATGGGCAATGTATGTAGTTGTCTCAAGAGCTACAAGTTCAAAGGGTCTGAAAATATTCAAACCACCAGATGCAATCCATCCGAACCACATGGTCAAGTTGTGTACAATGAAGTCCTTGAAAATTAATTAACGTGATAAATATCTCAAAGAAATAAACTTGTCATTTTTTAAACATTTTTAACAGTTACAAAATTTGATTAAGGTAGATAATTGGGTTAAAAGTGGTAGTAGAGAGTGTTTTTCAGATACATCCATTATAATGAGTGAAAAATAGAGTAGTACTACAAAGACATAGAATGATTGCTAGGTAGGTAGGTCAAGAAATGAAAAATGCAATGTGTACACATTTTTTATACTTCTACATACTTAATTATGATCAGAGAGGTAGAGTAATGAGTTTGATAAGCTTCAAAACACTGAACTTTTACCTCCTCTCTTATATTCCTTATACTATTTATCTTTTTGATTGGTTCAATTTTTTGTTTCCTGATAAGTATTGGTTAAATATTTTTTATTATTATAAAAGAAACAAATATTGATTATTATAGCACCAAAATCTACCCATACCCGAAGGGCGAACATATGGGCGCGTAGGTGCCCAAATATGCAAGTGTAATATAA
The DNA here is from genome assembly GCA_013387185.1 of Caligus rogercresseyi. NCBI lineage: Eukaryota > Metazoa > Arthropoda > Copepoda > Siphonostomatoida > Caligidae > Caligus > Caligus rogercresseyi. Next base: position 28,636,086 of record CP045894.1, on the reverse strand, counting down.
TTTAAAAAACAAATATTTTACTGGGGAAAACGTACAAATTTGAGTAAAAAAATGTTTATCTACAAAATATATATGTGATAAATGTATATCAAAAAATGTTATAACAACGAATATATACACGAAATATGAAAAAAACAATTGATTTTTTATATCATTACTATTTTAATCTTTTTGATTGGTTCAAATTTTTGTTTCCTGATAAGTTATTGGTTTAAATATTTTTTATTATTATAAAAGAAACAAATATTAATTATTATTCATACAATAATAGATGAGTTTGGTTTTGTTGTCTAAAGACTTATTTAAATAGGCAATAACGTCATTTATTGTATGCAAGAAAGTAGTAACTTTTTTATTTATTATATGCCTTCAAGACCAAATAAAGCTGAAGCTGTTTTTCACATATTAATATATTTAGCAAGTCCACCAATTGATATAAGTATATTAAGATAATTCTTTTTCAATGCTTTTTTTGTCACACAAAGTTAAGCCGTTTATAAAAATACTTTTCGCCTCTGAAAGGAATCATTATATACAATATATAAGTGACAGATTTCCCTTTTTCATCAAGGAATTTGCTCAATGAAGCAAAAAAAGCCTCTAAAGAAATATATATAATACACTCGCACAGGCAAAACATATATGTATATTTATCTATGTAGGACTGTCGTGTTTCTCTCCTGAAATGAAATAGTATTTTTATACAAGAGTATAATATATAGAGAGAGATGGATAAAAGGGAAAACCTAAAAAGCAATTGCTCTTTTCAAAGCAAATACCTCCTCTTAGGGATTCTATCTCTTCTGATGGATTTAATATATTATGATGTGGAAAAGAGTGGGGAGCTAACAACCAATTCTTTACAAGTCCCCCCCCCCCCCCCCTCTTTATTCTAAATCAATCAAGCGATGTAATAATGTACCTTTATCTAAAGAAGAAAGGAAAAACATATAGATAATAATAATATTATTATTAGTAATATGAAAGGGAGTTTCCCGCTCAAAAAGAAAGAAAGAATTGATTTTCAATTATATTCCTTTTGATGGAAGAGTTCTTTTTCTTATCCATTTTTTTAAATACAGAAATATTAATAATATTTTTTTATGCATCTGAAATGAATAAACCTTATAGCCCTAAATCACTTAATAAAATATTGGATATTTCAAATGGGTGATCAATATTTACTTTCCTTCTCTTAACATTGAGAGTTGAAAATGTATTTAATCCCCCTTTTGTTGTCTTTTTGCTTTGATGGAATTGCATTATCCGTGATGAAAACAAGATCATCGGATCCTTTCAATGAGGTTGGTCAAGTTTGATCTTCTCCTCTTGGGAGGAGGCAAACCTCCACCCTATACATTGAGAGTTGAACATGGCTTTGACGCTGATTATTTTTATTTTGCTTCGATGTAGTTCTATCCATGAAGATATGAATAAACATTCTTTCCATAAATATAGACCACTCAACCTAGGATCTTATCTGGGATTATTTCTTAATATATTAGACACTTAATCGGGCTTTCTTTCTTGAAATGATGTAATGTTTGGTTAAATGTAACCAATTAAAGATCAAGGAACTCAATTAAAAATATGTATACATTTTTCGCTATGCTCCTTCGTAAAAATTATTAGTAAAACTGCATGTGTCTAAATACCTTAGCAGTTTGTTGATGTCTGAGCAGATAATTGCGATCGACTGGTCGACTGCACGATAGTCAGAAGGAGCCTTGACAAAACAAAAATAACATAAGGAAGCACAAAATATGTTAACATGTCTCTTATCCTGTCTGGGGATATAAACGCTTTACAAGATTTATATGGCAAGAGAGGACTGGGTACACTTTTTAGTTTGGTTTCATAACTGTTTTCCGGTATGTCTATTTGTAAGCCAGCCAAATAAGGTGAAGAGGTGTGTAATCCTTTATTTAATTTAAATAATCAGCTATTTGCTGGTCCGTTTGAGCTATAATAATATAAAATACAAAAAACAAATCATTCCTGTGTATATACATATACACATATATATAAACATTAAAAACACGTATAAAAAAAAAATACTAAAATAAATAAATCCCCCAAATTGGGGTACTGCGGCCAATGGTCCTCGCTACGTCCCTTGCCGCAACTAGTGTCCTGGCCGACCTCAGGGACTCAAAATTGTTCCACACAGACACTGCGTGGGACGCAAATGTGTCTGTGCCGCCCCTTAATGGACACGCCACCGAAATCGTACACCTCGTCGGTCTCTTTGGGGTTGGGAAGACGAGATCGCCAATGGAGTTTCTGCACCATATCCCCCATCGTTGGAGTGGAAGTACTTCCAGGTCTCTACTGCCACAGCCATGACGGTTATCTCGTTGAGGGAGGGAATTTTTGCACTCCTAAGGAGATCCTCGATCCGAATGTGGTCCTGTCCTAATATGGGTAGTAAACCTTGAGACCCATTCAATTTATCCGTTTAAGGGAATGTTAAAGCTCAGTGTATTAAAGCGTGTTCGATCCTCAATATTTGAGTATCTCTTAGCAACCCATTGTTGGTAAAAGAACTAAAAGGGAGAGAGTGCGATATTTCATATATCTATCATATTTTTTACCAATAAATATGGGTGCTATGATGTCACTTCGGTCGAAGCAGCAGCAAAAATTGACCAAGATGACCACTCCCTCCCTTACTTATGCAAATATCGCGGCGCCTGTGCCACAGCCCCCCCCCGTGCTGCAACCTCCCGTACCTGTGGATCAAAACGTTGCCGTCCTTCTTGGACAAATCGCCAGGCAAATGGCGGACCTGGCAGCAAGTCTCCAAGACTGAAGGTCTGCACCTGGAACGTCGCAGGGCCCAGCGGCACCAAAGAGCTCCACCTCTCCTGCCTGCTCGACAGACAGGACATCGACGTGGCCGTAATCAACGAGACCGAAATGGCCCCCTCGGTTGGCACCTTTAAAAACAAATGGGTACGTCTCGTTTGGGCCTCTTGGGGTTGGAAAAGGAGGATAGTCACTCTCGTGAAGACTGACCTGGCAATGCACTCCAACGCCAAGCTACGACCCGACCTCATGTCGTCAGATGTTCAAACGGTGTGGATTGAGCTGACCCTCCCCACTTACAGTGTTCTTGTCGGCGGCGTCAACAGGGAATGGAACTCCTCCGAGCCCGGATCTGTGCTCACCGAAAGAGATCGCCTCGATAGAATCCTTGACCAAGCTAAATCCGCGACTGGCACGTCAAAGCGTGTTCTCATTCTCGGTGACTTCAATCTCGACACCCTGAGGCACAACGACAGGAGCTACTCGCGGAGGAGCTTCCTGCAGATCCTTAGCGATGGCATGAAGGACGCGAGCCTCGACTACGCGACCACGAAGGCCACCTGGAAGTCCTATGGTAAGTTTGAGGGTGAGCACCGAACATCTTGCCTGGACCACGTCTACTCCACCGTTAAGGTTCAGAGGACGCCACTTCTATCACCGCCCCGTTGTCGCAAATATTTGGTCCCAAGTGAGAGGAGCGGGACAGATCAATCAAACGACGGAACTTTAAAGCAATTCGGCAAAATCTAGAGCCCCCTTCAAAATGGCCGTGGACGTCTATAAAATTCTAAGATGGATCACGGTTGCCCGGACGAGGTTGCCCCTATCAAGACCATCAAAGTTAAGACGGGTAAGAATCTCTACCTAGCGCCGGACACGCTCAAGCTCATGAGAGAAAGGGACAAAGCCTCAGGTAGTGAATACCGGCGAATTCGCAACCAAGTCTCATCCATGGTAAAACGCGATAGGGTGCGCACGAATGTCAACAGGCTACACAAGAGCTGCAATGATCCCAAGGTCCTCTGGCGCCTCGCAAATGAGGCTATCGGCAAGTTAAGTGCTCCCCTCCAGCTTCTATCGAGGTGAGTGGAATCCCCACGTTAAACAGTGCAGAGACGGCAACTGCGATGAATGAATTTTACATTTGCAAAGTAGAAAAACTCCGGGAAGGCCTTCCTCCTCGCAGCCCCCTTCGTCGGCGTGGCCCAAGTCGTCGGCACCGTTCTCCTTCTCCTTTGCGGGGGCCGGAAAGATTGCGAAGGTCATCAAAGGGATGAGGGCAACTGAGGCCCTGGGTGTCGACGGGATACCCGTCTCCGTTCTAAAGAAAGGCATCGAAGTGCTTGCCGGACCAATTGCTCATCTAGTGAATCGATCACTGGCTTCAGGAACCGTTCCGACCGCACTCAAGATGTCGAATGTGCTACCCGTTTTCAAGGGCAAGGGCAAGTCCGCGGCTGACCCGCATCATACAGGCAGTCTGCATCCTCCCGGCTCTTTCCAAGGTCCTGGAGATCATCGTAAAGTCCGACCTCGAGGACCACTTGGCCAAGACGGAAGCTCTTCCAAATACCCAGTTTGGATTCAGGAAAGGTCGCTCGACCACGGCCGCGCTGGCCACCGCACATGCAAAGTGGCTGGAGGCCGAGCAGAGGGGAAAGGTTGTTGGGGTCCTTGGATTTGACCTTTCTGCTGCCTTTGACACTGTCAACCAGCTGCAGCTTTTACCAAAGCTGGGGAAGCTTGGGATTGCTGGCACACAGTTTAAGTGGTTCCATTCATACCTCACTGGCGGTTACCAGCGTGTAGTGTGGAACGGTACCGAATCTGAATTCTTACCAGTCGAGTACGGAGTGAGACAGGGCTCCATTCTGGGACCCATTCTCTCCCTTGTCCTGGTCGCGGACGTCACCTCCTGCGTTGGTATCGGCAACGAAGACAATAGTGGCTATGCAGACGACTTCTTCCTCTGGGCCGTTGGTGACTCTCTTGAGGGAGTCGGGTCCCTTTTGGAGTCAAGGGCAGACGCCTTCTCCAGATTTGCGGGGGGGACGGCCTCGTCCTTAACGCCGCCAAGACCCAGCTCATGATCGGGGGCAACGCCAAGAAAAAGGATGTTCGGGCTTCACCATCAACGTCGGGGGCGTCGAGGTGCACCCATTCGATGAAATTGAGTTTCTTGGGGTCAATTTGACACTGCATTCACAACAGTACCTCACAACATCAACATCGCTAAGGCAGCAGCAAAGGGCTGCACTCATCTCTAGGCTTGCCGTGCACTTACCAAGAGGAAAATACCTACGGCAGCTGGCCAAGGATTAATGATTGGCAAAATCTCTTACGCTGCTGCAGCTGTGACCATTCCAAGACTTGATAATGAGTGCAAGGGGCCAAATGCCGCACACAGGGCGATACAAGGTCGCCATAAATGACGCCGCCAGGAGCATCGTTGGATGCAAAAGACGGGATCACATCCACGTCCGCGACCTCCTTGAGAGAGCAGGCCTTCCCTCCCTCAACGAGGTGGCCGCCAGGCAGTGGCCCTGGAGACCTGGAAATGCTTTACTCCAACGACGGTGGCGGCGGTGGGGGTGCAGGACCCGGTTGGTGACTTCGTCTTCCCCATCCGAGGAGGCCCATGAGGTCCACCACTCCAGTAGCGTATCCACTCGGAAGAGAGACGGCTACCTTTGCATGTCATGCAATATCGGTGTGGAACATGTAAGGCTTTGAGGTCGGCCACGACCCTTCACGCTGCCAGGACCGCAGCTAGGGCATTGGACGCAGCGTGCCCACATAATCCATGCTAGGTTTTATTTATTTATTGGTTTGTTATTTTCTTTTAAACATATTTTTACTGTTTTTATTTATATATTATTTTAGACTAGTTACAAATGTAACTAATATGCCCTATGGCAAAATATACTCGATACACACACACTTTCCAAATTTCATGATAAATAGTATGAAGTCCGATTTAGGAGAGCCAACGTGGAAATGGGCTGTTGACATAATTAGTATGTACCAACAACACATGCTCGAAACTAACATGAAAACTATCAAAAGGATTAAAAAAATCGCGACTTTTAAAACAAATGTAATACATGATGCGTCCTTTTATATGTAAGGTTATTCTTCAGGGCAGATAATGTGAACTCAAATGTTCATGTATGTATTTTTTTACAACTCCCCTGAATAGTTTTACTCTGTTTCCTTAATATAATTGTTAATATATTTTATTTTTACACTACACAAAATTATCGTAGATTACCAAATAAAATGTTTTGACCGTTGGAAAAGTGTAACTCCTTCTTGTTTATTTCTCTCGCTGTCATTCTCCAATAATATATAGCTAGCAAATTCACAAATTTCAGTGCTACCTGTCGTAACTTCGGTACTCTGTTATCTATGGCCATTATCATGAAGAACAAAAATACAGTTTTGTACTTAATATATTTTTTTTCAATAGTAACAAAATAGAGAGCTAACAGATATTAAGAGATACAATATATTGCTTCAGCAATATATATATTTTCGATGAAACACCCCATACTACAAGACAGTTGTAAACTAGGAGTCAAACGATGCATTAAAAGGGGGAGGAGCATAATAAAATATCCTTTGGAGCTCAAATCATAGAGAGATAAAGATATATAGAGCTGATTCCCTTCAATTGCAGAGAAACATCGTTCCTTGTTTCTTTGTGTTCAAAATAAACAAAGTATTTGTATTACGTCATCATAAGCTGATCATAGATATAGATTATATCTCTATGATCAGCTTACGATGACGTAGTATCAATTACTTTGTTATAGTGGGAACACAGAAAAATGAACGCTGTTTCTCTGCTATTGAAGGGAATCAGCTCTCTATATTTATATCTCTTTGCCTCAATCTGCCTTAATCCCCTCCTGTTGATATAACATAAACAAAGATGAAACAATAAAAGTTATAATTTTTCATATATTATGTATCAACTGTATCTTTTAGAGAGAACAGGGGGGGGGGAGGGAGAGTATTGGATACGGTAGGCTTTTTTAAAGGATTATCATAATATACATACCTTTCACCTCTATCAAATCCATAAAAAGGGATTATCTTTGGCTTAGAGAAATAATTGAATGAAATAAATAAGTAAACTAAGTAGCAACACAAAATATATATTTCCCTTGTTAACCTAGATAAAGTATTTATAATCATAATCTTTATTGAGAATGTTGATAAAGTTTGACGCATGGAAAACATGAATGGTTAGGCCTTTGTTCCCATAGATGCATTTATGCCTTGGGTACAAAAGTGCAATAGTCTTTGGGAATATAGTTTAAATCATACATGAGGAAATAGATGTACTCACCAGAATGCTTAGTTTCCTAAATACAATTAATCAATTAAGGGCAAACTGAACTATATTTGTTTCAGTTTTAATAATATTAAAAGTACTATTTGAGAAAAAGTCATTCTATGTGCATTGGCTAGAATAATTACACATATTATTTTGTTTTTTTTAACCCTTTTGGTTCAATGGAATTATAGCTTCCATATGTATAAACATTTCATCAATGCAAAGAATCCAGGATACTTTTTTTAAATTGTGGTTGATCATTATTGGACTTCTCCTCTAGGAAGGAAACGAACCTGTACCGCTCTCAACGTTGAGATTTCAAAACGCTTCCCCTGAGCTAACGCGTTTCCAAAATTATTAATTATTTTAAGTCAGGTACGCAAAAATTAATATATATATTATTTCTAAATACTTATAATCAACAGAATTGATCAACTGACCCAGGATACAATAATGTAAGTCTATTTAATTGTTAATTTGAAATCATATAAAATATAATTTTATTATTATTTCATAGAGATATAAGATATAGAGAGCTGATTCCCTTCAACAGCAGAGAAACATTGTTCAGCTGTATTTTTGTGTCAAATATAAACATAGTCATTTTATCTACGTAATCGTAAGTTAATCATAGAGATCTTTCTACCTCTATGATCAGCTTACGATGACGTAGTACAAATTACTTTGTTTATCTGAAAGGAATAAACTCTTTATATCTTTTTATCTCTATGTATTATTTTGGATTTTTTAAATATTAAATTACCGCTGGGTAACTGTTACCAGAGAAAGAAAAAGAGGAGCGAGAGAAGTGAGGCAAAATACTCTCTCGCTTCTCTTTTTCTTTTTCTTTCTATCCAGGTAACACTGGTTACCAAGCGGTAATTGTATATTCTCATATCAAAGGATCAATTTTTTTTGGGAGAGTACGTGCAAAAATGTATTTGCTTATTTATCTTAAAGTATAGCGATTTTTAGAACACCAAACATATCAAATGAAAGCTTGTTTAACCAGCTTTATTATTTTGGTATACTAAATCATGTCAATTTAATAAGTAGAGAGTTAGATGTACATAAAAACATATCTCGCGTACAAAATGACGCATATAATGGATTATAAATGCGTCAGAGACAAAGTAAATTTTTGAGAGGATACCTCACACAAACCTAAAAAACACATTAGTATTTATTTTTTTCATGATCGATTTCTTATAGGTCAATACAGGCTCTGAATCATATGATGTAAACTCAGATTGTACTGAATTCTGAATTGATACAATGCAACCAAGGTCCTTTTTGTATTTATCATTCACAGTTTACTAAACTTAAAATACTATTTACTCTGAAGCGAACAAGTCATCTTCTACAAGCGAGTGAAGTTAATTGATACAAAAAAGCGGCTGTGGATGATTTTAATACCGACTTGACATAGAAAGAGAAAAAAACTGAAAACATAGAGACATCTCTCTGACCTCTCTTTTATTATTGTATTAAACCTCACAAACCTCTCCCTTTTTCATAAAAGATTTTTTACAAATTATTTTATTATTTTTTACATTTATTACAAAAAAATCAATACCTTTTGATGCGTTGTTTCTTTTATCTTCTAGATGAATTATGAGGGCGGTCTTACTGTCTTCCTCCTTCACTTTCGTCGTCAAATCGGCCAGAAAAATGCTAAGAGAATTAATAAGCTTTGAGAGGAAGCCTAGAGAGCCTTCCGTGACGAGGGAGGCATTGAACTACTTACCATAAGAACAAGTCAGTCCCGACAAGAGACGATGGAGTTCCTCTCGTCCAGGAATCCTGTCGAATAAGTGACTCCGGACACAGGGAGGGAACTCATTATCAAGGTTCCTCCTCTAGAGTTAAATAACTCAAGCTGTTTAATGTAACGCAATAATAATAACAGCTTTGTTATGAAAAGGGAGAGGTTTGTAGGTTTAATACTATAATAAAAGAGAGGCCAGAGAGATGTCTCTATGTTTTCAGTTTTTTTCTTTTCTATATCAAGTCGGTATTAAAATCATCCACAGCCCAAAAAAGCTATGAAATATGCTAACATTACACACTCCATTTTTTCTTTGTTTTTACAGAAAACTTTGTTTTAGTAAAAAACATCAAAAATACGTCTGGTAGTAAATTAGATTTCCTTTAGATTAATTATTATTATTGAAGTCTGTAACGTCCCCATTTTCAAGAAATTTGTGGAAAACCATATTTTTACTAAATCATAATTAATTCGTTAAGCGACCCCGTAATGTTGACCTATTTTTTTCAAACTTTGTATGTCGTCTCTTTTTATCACCAAGAAACAGAAAATCTACAATGTTGCTAACATTTCAAACATTTGAAAAATAAGAACAACCCTAATATATATATATATATATATATATATATATATATATATATATATATATATATATATATATATATATATATATATATATATATATATAGGGTTATGCCTCTACAATTGAAGAAGATTGTTTGTTTTTTTATTAATGATAATAAGATTCTTGAAATACACTTGAATTGAATAATTTATTTTTATAAAATCATTTTTATTATCATTAGAAGAAGTGAGAGGAGCAACTACATACTTTGTAAAATGTCTAACATAATATAAATGCATTGAAAAATTTGCATAATCTCATTACTCGATACTTCTTCTTCTTTTTGGATAAGAAGAGTGTCGGTCCATGAAGTTATTTGTTAGAGCTTCACATTCTGATTAGAATGTGCAATAATATAGTTTTTAGAGTAATGATGAAATTTCTCAATGCAAAAATACCACAACGATTTATCTAATCTTTCTATTCCATATAGCAGTGCCTTAGAGTAGGAGAGCCTGGACGCATGAATGATGAGTCATAACATAAAGCTGACAAAACCCATAACAAACAAATTCCATATCATATATGAGTAGGTGTTTGGATTTAATAGCAAATTTATGTTATTTTTATAAATCAAAAGCGATATATTTTAATTAAAAAATATGGTAATTGAATTAAATTACCTGTAAATAGTATTATGCTTATGATTATTGCATTTCTAATTCTATTCGTAATGTGGGCAGCCCTTCATCAATCACGAAACCCTTTTGTTTTTATATCTCTAGGATCAATCATCAAAATAGATTTCTCGTAATACTTTACCCAGAATAAAAGCAACAAATGATCGTTCCGGAGTCCAATCAGTTTCAAGAGTAAATGGTACCATTGGCAGTAGCCTCATTCTACTCTTGAATTGTGCGATGTGCGATAGGATTACCTTTAGACATAAGTTTTCTCTGATGGCAGTATGTGGGATGCTTCCAATGTGTCTTTGGTGAAATTAAATGGTATTTTTTTATTTCGCTAAATCAATAAATATTAGGAATATATTTATTAAATGGTTTTCTATCATATTTACTCTATTAGGGTTTTATTTTAATTAATCTTTTTGAATATTGTGCTGGTCAACATACTATTTTTAAATTTTTCAAAATATTTTTTGAGTCGAGTTTAAATACGTACTAATTATAAATATACATTATAGGTTTTTTGAAAACTAAAGAAACGACGATAGAAAACACTGAAATTCATTCATAACGGAGCAAATACAAAATAAACTTTAAAATTACAGAGCGTTTATCTTTGGGAGAAGCTATTCAAGAGGGAGACCTAAAATCCATTGTCATATCGGCAGCAGCTCGATACATGGCGCTCTCCATCCGGATTCCAGAGGATTCAAGCTGGAGATTTGCGATTGATATCGTTTGTTACTTCCCCTCCTGTTCCGAGAAGACCTCTCATCATCTAAAGTTTTTAATACGATTTACAAAAAAAGTCTAGTTTTAATTAAATGACATCTATTTATTCCAAATCACGTTATGTTATTTTATTTTCCAATTAATTTCAACTTTGTTTTATGAAGTTAGTGTACTTTTATGTGAGCGTTTAATGTTTTGTATTGATTATATTTAGTGTCTAAGTTTTAAAGCATAATGTTTTGTATATTTGCATTTACGCTAAATTCAATAAGTCTTAATAGGATTTTTTAAAATACTACAGGTAATTGGCTGATATCAATATTATAAAAAATAGTGGATAAAAGTTAAGTTCTTACTTCAATTTGTTAGCAAAAATGGAGTTAAAACTTCAGGTAGAGAAATTCCCTCTCAGAGCACGAAGGAAAGTACCGAACGATGTTCCCCATCCACCTACAGGTTAAATCGATACAACAAATATAGGCTCCACATAATCTAATGGCCCGACAAAAAAATTAATACTCTGCAAATGTATATTTATCCCATTGGCCATTAAAATGTTTCAAAAAAATTATACTTTACTAGAAATAAAGATATTTCGAATATGATAATAGATGCTTTGAATATAATATGACATATTTTGATTTGTTATTTATATTTTCCTATCAATGCATGCAAATCTTAATGCCAATCTTACTTTTTTCAGGTAGAATTTTTTTTCCCGATAAGGCATGTAAAAATAGATTATTTATATTTATATAGCTGCTTGATATAATTACATGCTAATATTTGAACAAACATGATATTGATTAAAATGCTTCAATTTGGCCCAAACATGACCTATGGTCTTATCAGAATTATGAAAACAATCTAATTATAAAAGATTCAAGTACAATACAAATTATCTATTAAGGATACAATTTATAAATTTGCATGAAGGTCTTGTTATTTATAATTGAGCCGGATAATTCAAGATTATGTAATAGTACAAATATTAAACGTTCAAACTTTGAGCCTAAAGTAAGTTAAATTTATATATTAATCACAGAACAATATGTGATAGTTCATACATTCCTCAGACTCTACTATTTTAAAGCATGAGCTTTTCTTTATAAAGTTCCACGAACACTTTTAGCAAATGTTTTATATAACTTTATTTATTAATAAAGGCTTACTTTTCTTTGCTTGGTAAAAAGATTTAGTTCTTTCTTTTATATTTAATTTCTTCTTATTAAGTTCGATATTTGATCTTTGCTGTTAACTTCATTTTAACCCCTCTCTTTATTCATTAAATGTGATTGAAAGTACATATATATAAAAGGGAGTCTATATTGACAAAAGAGCTGATATTTTTTATGACGTCACATCAGGAAGCGGGGAAGCATTAAATTTAGGGATGTTATTCTTCCTGTCATCGAAAGTTTTATTGATACAGTAGACTTTTTGATGACGTCATAAAGTAATGAATTTTTGATGTTTCAATATTGATGAAAACATTAATAAGAACCTGGTTATTACCTCCGCCGAAGAAGGTATTGTTTTCACTGGCGTTGGTTTGTTGTTTGTTTGTTTGTTGTTTGTTTGTCAGCAGGATAACTCAAAAGTACGGACGGATTCGGATGAAACTTTGTGGAGTTGTTGGAAATGCCAAAAGTAACAAGTGATTAAATTTTGGCATCTCTGAGTGTCAGAATTAAGATGCAAACGAGCTAAATACTAATAAATATTTCAAGTTAGCCTACTCTGCCAATAGATGTCGCAGTGCTGTAAATCGGTGCCAGGAGCGTCTTCCTCTCGGAATTTTCCCTCTTCGTTCGTGATAAAAAAAGAGGAATGCCATCTTAGAACTGCCCTTTCATTATTTTAGCTATCGTATTTTAAAATATAACATAAACCAAATGTTCTTTGTTCAAATTCTATTTCTTTTCTAAATAATCCAGTGTTTGCCTTGAATCCCAAATACCTTAAGATTGATCTCCTTGTATATATTACTGCTGCCAGCAAAAGCCTATATATAATAAAATATTCCATAGTCTCATATGAGCCTTCACAGGATTTGGCTCCATATAAGAGATTTACATTACAGAAACAATGTGATGTTATTATTATTATCATCATCGTCATAAGCCTCAAACTCTCATATTAAAGCATACATGTAATAAACACACACTCAAAATAAATGAAGGAAAAAATACTTGGTGTTCTGATACAGACCGTATACATATAATATGTATATATCTTATGTAATAACGTAGAAGAGCCTTAAAAAAATATAGAATAATAACAATAAAGATTTAATTAGACTTCTACTTACATTTTATATAAAGAAGTATAGTTTGAATTGCTTTCATACATTTTTTTTTTCAAAATTTGGATTACCTCATCAGTAGCGTATGTTGTTGGGATATGCATATATATATATCCCTTATATTGTGTTAGAAAGCTGTTTACACCTGTGGTGTTCGCGGGTCAATTTTGACCCTGATTTGAAAATGCTTAAAATGCTTAAAATCACCAGTTTTCTTCCAATATTGTTTTTCAGTCATTGTTGGCTTAGTATACATTCATATAAATGGAACCAGTGTGGGAATTTCTTTTAGTTGGCTCCACAGACACAGTGTTTTAAAATGTACCACTCGTTTTTGAATTGGTGTGTACCTGAATGCGCTTTCATATGTGTCTGTCTGTGCATGTGAAGAAGCCTGTGGGGGGGGGGGGGGCATAACTGGCATATTGGCCACAATTGATCCTCAGAGCAACCCATAGCTTTTAGGTGATGCATAAAACAGCCAGTATTCTCTGCCGGGTCATTTTTGACCCGTAACCCCAACAGATGTAAACTTTTTTTTTGGAGACCTTTTTTAATTTACTAAATGGTGCAAAATGATATTTCTGCATTCTATCGGGTGTGTCTGAGGATTAGATGAAGCCTCATTCCAGAGCAAAAAGCAAATGGTAATTTTTACACATTCAAACTTGAAACCGGGTCATTTTGACCCTAACACAATAGAGGG
>CP045894.1:28606869-28622074 GCA_013387185.1 Caligus rogercresseyi | reverse complement strand
AAGCTCCATCAACTCTTCCTTCAACACAGTACATCGTTGGGGAGTGGGGACATCGTTGATGATGTCCGTGCATTTCATTGAATGTGTTCGATACCGAGCGCTAGACCTCTATGCTTCTTGAACCACACGATGAAGACCCAAAGGGAATCCCCCACCGTTTACCTCTCGAGGCATAAAGGTCCTCTGAACGTAGAGATCAAATGAAATAGACATGTACTTCATTTATCTAGAAGTTAAGACATCTTTTTCTAATACATAAAAGAAAAATAATCACTTAAAATACAATTAAAGTTTTATTATTTGAATTAAAATGAAATATTAAAATAATCAAGCAAAATGATTTTATATACATTCTAAATATTTAAAAGAACCATAATTGGTATATATATATATATATTCTATTTAAAAATATGGAAAGAGATATCCTCACTTTATTTTACAAAATTGTATTCGAACTGCGAATGGTAATATGCCCGGCAGGTTGGCAAAATGAATGGTTAGCATTTTGTTGACGATGATTTGAGTTTTGATGATTACGGCGTTGCATTGGGTCATTTGAAAAAGTTTAACGAAAGCTTTATCAGAGAAACCTCTTTTTTCACAATTTTGTTGAATAGGCTATAGAGTAATGTTATGTCTTCTATCATTTTTGTAATAAGATGACTCAACAATATTGGACCCACTGCATTAGACTTTTTGTATATAAATGTAATAAATTCATTTGAATTAGTTTGGTGCTTTTCTTGAGGTGCAGTTCTAAGCTGGTTCATACATAACCAAAAAAGTACGTTATGAATATTCTCATTGTCCCATAATGGCTTCCTTAAGTCTTTTATAGCTCTAGTTTTCTCATTGAAAGTTTTTTTTTTTTTGGATATACTCAAAGAAAAGTCTCGCCAACAAAGTATGATATGCTTTTTATCAGTTTTATTTTATTTGTAAATCTAAAGAAGAAGATATATAGATAAAATCAAGACAAATGTCTAGTAAACATAAAATCACATTGTAGTTTTGTGCTTTGCAAAGTCAGTCTCTTGGTATAACCCGTGAAAGTTGTCAGATAGCGTTTGTTGAGCAATATAGAAGCTTGTCTGCTGAAAAAAACAACTTCATAACTGCATGGTCCTTTAAGGATAAAAAAGTGATTGAAAGACAAATAGAGAAAATTATAAAAAAAGTGGCGTTATGCTTTTAGATATCACTTCATTCGCGACGGAACATCAATTCAGAGAGAAAATCCGAATCATACGAGTTCTTTGAATCAAACCCCCAATATTGTTATTAATATTTTTTTTTTTTTTTATTCAACTGTTCATGCAAAAATTTATTTACAAACATTATATAAAAGCGATGCTATAGTAAAAACAATATATAACATTATAATTCATAATTTTAGCAACATACATGAACATACTAATTAAATTCTCAAAAAGCAAACTTAAACTATTAACACAAAAACTAAAAAGGAGTGTATAGGATCATTAATTTCTTTAAATTTCTTTAAAAGTGATTTTAGGCATCTCTTAAGACGATGGAACGGGAGAGACATATTTCACCAAATCGCCAGCTAGCGTTCAAGAGTTATCCGTGACCGAAGGGATCCGGAGGTCCAATGCAGCATACGAGCGGAGGCGATATGCATATTGTCCTAAGATCCAGCGGCTGCAGGGAACGATCAAATGTAAGGCTCTTTGACACTAGGGCTTTGGCGATAAGTAGAGCGTTGTTAATGGCTTTTGTCCTCGTGGAAGCCTTTTGACTTGAAAGGCCAAATAAAATAAAGGCTTTGCAGTACTTTCCAGCGTTAGTTGCATCCATGCCCCTTATATTTAGTTTTATGAATCTCACCAATATGTCGACTGATCGACACCTCTGCAAAGGCCGTGAATTATTATTAATATTTATTAATTAGTCAAGTGCTGTTACTCAAGAAAAATATTTATTTATATTTTGCTCATATACCGGAACAAATGAACAATTACTCTAACTATCGGACGTAGAAAAGGAATGAAACAGTATTATCAACTGAAAAATCATGTTTATTGTTAAGTAGTAAAAACAACACTTCATATTATGTCTTTTTATTACCTATATCAAGACTTATTTAGATGATTATCCTAAAACTCAACATTAAGATCTCCAGACTTTTCTTTGGCTTGTACAATTATCACAGGCTACATTGAAATTGTTCACTGCCTCCTAATCCTAAAATTGTCTACTCACCATGATATTTCTTTCTTTGAATTGACACGTTTAACATTCAAATAACTCATGATGTATCCTGGGCTTGTCTTATTTTACAAATTAAAGATTACATTATTTCTATTTGGGCATTTCAATCATCAATAAAAGAAATATGGGATAAAGTTCAAATGAAGCACTTCCTTTCTGTGTCACACTATATTTTGATATGATTTTAAACATACTCCAACAATTTTTTTCAATACATTCATCATGATTTATATTCTATAAAGAGAGTATTTGTCAATGTATTAGCATCGCAATGGTTGAATCCCTATTTAATGAATCAATCCTTGTCCGTCTGCCTCCTTTAGTCAGAACCTTATAAGTATATTTACGTCGTAAGAACTGTCTGTGTAGCAGTTGACTCAAGCCAGGCTCAAAACATTATAACTTAATGAGGGAGTTGTAAACAAACAGCCTTGTTTATTAGTTATTTGAAGTATAAACAAAATAAACCTAACGACAAAGATAATAGATAATACAAGATGCGCAAAATGCAATGTTTAGATTCCTCTGATTAGAAAAGAAAAACTGAAACTTCACAGATGACGTCACAGTAGCTATTTGTTATTAAATAAAATCAAAGGTACATTTAAAAACAGTGATTAATTTCAAAAGGAAATACAAATTTGAAACCCGGGAGCTCTCCGGCGGAGCGGAGCTGCAGAGGACGGCCACGTTGCTCCGGAGCTCCTAGATGCGTGCAGGCTACCAGCCAAAGGCCTCAGAGTCCCGTGCGGTGTTCAGGACTTCCACTTCCTCCCTGATGCTGAAGCTGTGCGTCCCCGGTGGCTCGTGGCGGGAGGGAGCCTCCGGACGTTATTCCTTTGAGAGCCTTTACGTTCTTAGCTTAGTTGTCCTAGAGGTATTAGATACATAGGCAAATCGTAGCTGTGATGACGTCACATTTTTTTTATTGGAAATATCCTTCTTTGTTTACATGAGTTCTGCCCCCCCCCCCCTGCCTTAAAGATATATATAAAACACAACTCTGCCTGTTTTTAGTGCTCTGGATTGTACGAATCACTCAGATCCAAAGAATTTGCCTTTTTATTTCCCGATAATGACAGGTTTTATAGACACATGTTTCGTCATAGATTCCGATATATTAATCCTAACATAGGAACAGTTATCATTATTTTCATTCCATGTATTGTTTTGAGCCCAATGCTCTTTCACCAGGTGGCGCTCCAATATATTGTTGTAACTCTTCTTATAGGGCTCTGCTGATAGTACAACATTCTCCATCTGCAAAAAGGCGTTTTGATCTGTGAGTACTTATTCAAGTGGGAACATCCGAACCTGCTTTATTGGATTATATCAACTTACGTTGTTGTTGTTGATCTATAAGTTTATGTTTGTACTTCTTGTTACTTTGAAAGATGTTCCCCCCCCAAAAAAAATATAAACATACATATACATAATTGTACATATCAGTTTATCAAATATAACAATAACAATATATTTATGTTAGCTTTTTCCCTTCTCAATAATAATAAGATTGAATCATCAATAACCTTATTCTCCATTGTATATACTTTATTTACTTCATGGTCTTTCTTGTTTTTCTCCCTGTTTGTTATATATTATACAAACCATTTCTAACAAATGTATGTATGCGATGAGTTAATAGTTTTGTTTTCTATCCATTCTGTTAATGTCCCATACATGTTATTAAATGGCGACGAGTACTGCCAAGTTATTTATAATATAAATATAAGATAATGCACCATCAACTATTAGCTCATAGATTAAGTCATCCCTATGATAGAATTGTTATAATACATTTAGGACATATCTGGATGCTTGTAAGCCGTTCGTTGTTGGAAGACAGTGACAGAAATAACTAAAGAGAGAGTGAACTTTATGTTTTTTAAATGAAGAGTTAATTAACATTGGTGCACTCCGTATTTCATGAAAAACCTTTTCTCTTTTGTTCTTTTTTTGCTGCCTTTTTTACAACAATTATTAGTGCTATCATACGATACATTGGCACTCTATATCTTTATGAACAAATAAGCCGTTCACCTAATGTCCCGGCCATGGAATCTCAAAACAGTGTTTCTTTATTATATGATAATCTAATTATCTAACTACATTGTATAACAAGAGGATATTTAAAGTTAACTTTCGAATTTCTTCAAACTGTATATTTATTTTAATCACTGTAACGACTACGGGAATTTTTTATTATATAATATACATGCCTTTGTAGATGGACCAGCTGTTTCTCTGCTTACGAAATTTGTTCCTGTAAATATTAATGAAGACTTTGCAATTGAAGCTATCGTACTCCAATAAGATAAAGGGTGTCGCAAATACAGTTTTGGGGATTGATCCTTCTTGAATTTAAGAACATTGATTATTAGTTTTAAGAATATTTGGGTTGTTTGAAGCCAACTAGTCTGCGAGTAATAATGAAATCGACTTATGCAGATATACGGCGTGTTCTCTGGAGATTTTATCTATTTACAGCGATGTCTGGATCATTGCTCCAAAAGAAGTAAAATATTTTCTTTCCTGCACTTTGTCGCTCCTAAACTTTTGACATAATAATGTAACCGAACTATAAATAATGTTTAGAGTCGATAAAAGGTTCTGAAACTGTGTATCGTATCTTTTTAGTGATTATATTTTTATGATTTATTATTATTTTTTTTAAATTAATATATTTCAGTCCTTAAAAGTCCACAGTAGTTGCGTTTAAAAACATAAATAGACATTGTTGTCTAAAATTAATACTTTGGAGAAGAACGACACCATTTAAAACATAGAATAAAAATTAATAAAACATAAAATGGCACATACATACTTTAAAAAAAACGCTTCTCCAATATTCTAAATAAGAAATCTATTTGAATATTTCAAAACACGACGTAAAATCTTTAAATGAGATAGGGAACTTGATGGGAAGTATCGGACCTCCTCTGAAGCAAAGGTCCACGAATCGTTTCAAAGAGAAGGGATTTTCAGCAAAAATGCAATGTATCTGACTGCAGCTGATACCAAATAGCTCGTAGGTCTGTTGGCTTCACATACTCTCGCTTCGTTAAAGAGCTGGCAATCCGTGATTTGACGTTCAAGAAAGTCCACGCCTTAGAGTTGTCGGAACGACGTCCTTTTCTTTTTTGAAGCCCAAAAAGCACAACTGCCTTTATAATTCCCTCCCCAAAACCATCCAGACCCCTGACGTTTAAGGAAAGACTTCTTCAATTCTGAGATATCCTGGCATCCACGAAGGCATGAAGGGTACACTATCAAGTCTCCCACAATCCTTGCAATGCTCCGAAAAGATTATGCAAAATTATTTTTCTTTTCATTGTTCCTTCATGAAGTTAAAAGTTTACAATAAGATATCTATTTAAATCTCGTTTTACGAAATATATTAAAACTACAATATGTATATTCGATATGTGATTTTTTTTGCTTCTCAACTGATTTTTTTTACACATTGGTTCGATAGAATTGCATCCGTGTGGATATAATTAAGCACAAAATAACGTTAAAATGAGTCAATCAAACTTATGTTCTTATCAATATATCTTATCAAGACAGACCTTCCCGTCTCGGGAATCCAAAACCTGCGCCCCCCAACATTGATAGTTAATACCCTTAACGCCTTTGAGCTATCGCACTCCCTTTTTCTTAATAAAAACATATTTTATAAAATAACTGTTATAAAAAGATATTTTTAATGAAGTGAAGTATGTATATCAATATTTAAAAAAAATCCAAAATTAAGACCTTCTATTAAAATAAATATGTATTTATCAACACAATGGGAAAAAGACTTCCTTACAACGTCATCGAACGATAAAATTGATGCCATCATCGTAAAAGCACAACATATTATATATAAACTAAGAACTGAACAAGACGATAATCTTGAAGGGATTTTACCTATCATAAAATATATACACGTGTAATTTTAAAAACACAAACCCCACCCACTTGATAGACTTTAAAAAATGATTTAGACTTTTAATACATGTATTTGCCCTTCTAATTTTTTACTGTGTTTGTCAAATTTTAATAATATTTTTATTGTACAAATCAATCAATTAATGTATTTCGCGTTTTGTTCGCTATTGTAAAATTAACAAAATACCACCGTTGTTTGCTTCTATAATGCACTATGTTATAATTATGGCCTGTATCGGTTCCTTGTTAACGCAGTCAATAAAGACATGCTTTTTGGCCGAAAACGAGGAGGACTTCTCTAAGAAGAGCTCGTACAGCCCAATGAAAGCTCCGGAGTACTCAACACGTGATCACCTCCGGGTCCACCTCACGCTCAAGAACCGCTCCGACGTTTCTCTCTTCCATCATCAACGAGCAGGTCCCCTGCACCGCCCCTCACATCTGACATGGATAAGCAGTAGTTTCGACGCTTCGTCATGCAAAGCTCAACGTTTATCATTGAATCATGAAATATTTATATCTAAGAAATGACATTTTGTGTGCCTATAATTGTATTTGTTTTAGATGTGTGTTTTTTTGTCCCTATACCTCCGCAATTGTGGAAATGAAAAGTATAAATAAAGCTTGCCTCTTGGCCGAAAAAAAAAATATGTATTTATCTAAACTTTATTTAAGATTTAAGAACTGTTAAGATAAGAAACTAAGTATATATATTAAATGTAAACATTAAACAAAAAAAGTATCACATCAATGTATTCTATAAGATATGATGATTATTTTTATTATTCTTTTACGTGATTATTGTTATGCTCCTTACGGCTACAGCATTCTGGTCATGATACAAAATGTCTTAAATTGATGTGCTTTTTTGAATTATTTATAATTCTTTACTGTTTATTTTGTATCTATTTGTATTTTAATAAATTCAACCTATAAACAAGAATATATTGAAATATCCGCATAGATAGGAGAGTCTTTTTATATAATATGTTCCATGTACCTTGCTTATTATGTAATAAGTCAAAACAGATAAACATACAAAAAATTTAATTGTAATATTTGTTTCTGTGTACCTTTATTCATTACCTTGGGGTTTTAATGTATTATATATATATAAAATACATTAAAACCCAAGATAATGTATAAAGGTACACAGAAACAAATATTATAATTCTAATTCATATATATATATATATATATAAGTATATATATATACTTAAAAATTAACTGCTAAAAGAAGATACACATACCGATGCTCCAAGGCATATTCTTTTATACACATCCATAAATAAATATTCATTTAAGTGTAATTATTTTATATGAGCTATTTTGATTACGTCATATCACTTATTGGCCATATTTTCTGTATGATCAATATCGATATATGCATTAATATTTAGGCAAAATATCCGAATTATCTCTTCGTCTATATTTGCTCTTCTACTGCCATCTGCTTACAAACATTAATAAAAGTATGTTCTTTATGGTAAGGATATCCATACTTTTAATAGTACTTTCATATTCCCTAACGAAGTGTAACAGTGTATCAGTCCATCATAATCATGAAACCTTTGTATAAGTACATAATTCGTGGCAATTGATGATGAAGTATGAATGGCAAATAAAGTCAAATATTTTATAAACGGATAAGAATACTGCTCATAATGAAAAACTATCTATGGTTAAAATTTACTAAGTGTATAATCATTTAAAAACATGTAAGGACTCTTTTAATTTTATGTCAAATATCATTATGTCTTTAAGTCTAATCAAGCAAAAAAAGTTTGCAGGATTTTTTGACTAAAGTCATGCGTGTTTAATTAAACTTTTTTTCTTCACAAGTGTCTCTTTTTTTTTTGCCTATACGGTTCGATAGAATTGCATCCGACAGGATATAAATAAGCATTATAGCATTAAAATTAGTCTGTCGAATCTAGGATCATATCAATGAGGTAGACCAAAAATGACCATCCCCTCTCGGAGTATTCGAACCTGAGCCCCCAACATTGAGAGTTGAACACGCCTTAACGCACACGGCTATCGCACTCCAGTCTCTTTAAGTTGTTGGATTCGAATATATTTTATGTGCAAGGTGTGCAAATTACTGGTCAATTAAACTAGCAGCTAATTCATTGAACTTAGAGTATTAATATATATTTATATATTTAAAAGAGTCAATTACTTGTAATTAAGAAATACTAATAAAACAATGTTCCTATAAAGATATTATAAATACATTTTCTAATGACTATTAATCACTTCAAAAGCCCATTGACTCGAATTTAAATTGATTTATTTGACCTTTTTTCCTCCCTTATTTCATTCAGTGACGTAAAAAACATATGTATTTCTTTAAAGCCCACGAGATGGCAGTTCCTCTGTAAAGGGTGGGTGTTTATTGTAGCTGCATTTAACACTTGTTTTAATACGATTTATGTAACCCTAGTAAAATGAGAGAAGGAAAATATTGGGCAATTAAAGGATCGAGTTTCTTAGTTGCTTTCCTGTGAGGCAATTACGATCTCTATTAAAGCCTGGAGAAGATGACCTACTTATTCAAATGGCAATAATAATAATAGTATTGTACAGACACGCATTACAGGGCTGCCAGATATATATTAGTCCATGGATAAACAAGACACTCACACACACCAAACTGACAGCTCATGAATCATGATATAGTGCAATTAAGAACTGTTTCCGCTCATTCCCTCCATCACTAAACATGGACGCTGGGGTACATATATATGCATATAGTTTCTGGATCTCATAATCATAATTCAATTGCCACCAATGCACAAGGATAATATTAACGAATTTACTGATTGGGAGGTCAATCCTCAATTGAAGGGGACTGTTTTTCCTTATTTATTAGATATAAAGACTTACTTATGTTATTATATATCCATCTTTAAAAAGAAAAATATCTAAATTTTACACCAAAATCTTGATAAATTAATAACAAAAATATATTTTCCTTTTTAACTACTAGAATTATTGTCTATTGAAATCGACTTTTATATTTTGCGATTTAATTTTAAACTACAATGTTTATTTATATATGTGATTTATGTAACTGCGCTAGATATAACAAGGTCGGAAAAAATCAAGACGATGACTTAAAAAAGTTGAGCCCAATGAATAAAAAGAGAAAGAAAACACCCTTTATGGCCAATGATTTTACAACTTTTCTGTTTATTATGATGTTTGCGTTTTTTACAATTTAAATATATATATATACATCCAAATACTTTCCTTTCTATATATAATATTATAAGCCAAGTTATGTGGCTCTCACGGAGTCTT
This sequence comes from Caligus rogercresseyi, assembly GCA_013387185.1. NCBI lineage: Eukaryota > Metazoa > Arthropoda > Copepoda > Siphonostomatoida > Caligidae > Caligus > Caligus rogercresseyi. The sequence continues at coordinate 28,612,603 of CP045894.1, read as the reverse complement.
CTTTTTACTCAATGATCTCGACTATTTGGCACGCGGTAAGTTCGAAGCTCGTTTTATGTACTTCTTAGCTATGACTGCAGACGAATAATTATAGCAAGTAACCATTTCATTCTCTATTGTTTGATTGTCCCCATTTCCAAATAAATCAGAGTATATGCCCAGAGTATATGTATATTGTTATAAAAGGGGTAAAAGATATTTAACATAAGCATAGCTTGTTTACATTTTAATTGAAGTATCATTTTTTTGACAATAATTTGATGCAAATATGTTAGGACTATTCGAATTAATGTTAATTTCTCAGCAATGGAAGTACTGTTTCCATATATTATTTAAACACTCAGGAACAATTTATTTATAAACAACTAATCTACTGGCAATAAGGTAAGTCTATGATCTAAAGAGAGATCTTTTTGACACCACACAGCCCAGATATTTTGCATTTAAGACTCAAAACAAAGAGAAAAATATGAAGTCGTAGAGTTCATATGTTTTTAAAGATATTGGCACTAAGTTCAATTTAATATATAATAAGACAAGCAACATTTTGTAATTAAATAAATAAATATGTACTTATCGTTAAAAAAATATTAAATAAAATAACGCTAGCATAAGAGTTCGTGTTTCACTTGAATAGAATCAATACAAATTTGCATCAAGTTCATTTATTAATAACGCACAGAAACCTAATGTTTTCTATTCTGAGTATATGTATTTAAAAGGTTTTTGTATTTTTATATTGGTATCTGATATTATTTTTGGTAATCCATATACTAAGTCATAATACTAGCATCAGGGTTAAGCAAATAAAAACTTTTGTTTATTCCTTCAAATTCTCTCCAATAGCTCAAACTTATCAAATTGACAATAAGACGTCATCAACGTTTTATATTTAATAAGAAATAATTTTTAATAGGTCATTTTATATTATGGTTGTATCTTTTGACAGTAATTTTGAATTATAATGTTTATTTATGTTTTGTTTTTATCGTAACTGTCTTAAGATTGTGTTTTTTATACTCCTACTTTCGGGTGTATTCATATATTTTTACACTGTATGGATTTTTTTTTTACCTATATGGTTGGATAGAATTGCATCCGATAGGATATAAATAAGCATTATAGCATTATAATTAGTCTATCGAACCTATGTATGGCTTTTATCTAATAAATAAACATCTTAACCAAAAAAAACATCTCAATATAATGATTTGTTTATATTCATAGTTTCCTTCACCACGATTCCAAAGAAAATAATCAGGTCATTCAAGTAATATATTTGAAATACTTTACCTCCATAAAAAACTTTTGGCTTCATCTCTAAGATTGAATCTATTATAAGAAATTAGTTAATGGCTATGGAATATTGTACGCACACAAAGTAAAATGAAAGGCATAGCACTCACCTAAGAGAATGACATCAAAATTAAATTACCCATAAAGCCTCTTGACCGTATTTTCTAGTGCCCGTATTTATACTTCAGTAGACAGTATGTTCCTCACTCCGCTCACCCTGACAAAGTCTATAATTTTAAATGAACTAAGTATTCGAGACATGTTTTTTTGCTTGAGCACCGAACTTTTTTTTAGGATAGATGATTATAAATCGAGAAAACTTACTCATTTCTGAACATTTATGACAATATTTGTTTATTTTCCATGTAGACGGTGTGTTTATCAGACCTCTTGAGCAAAACTAAAGATAATTACTCGTTTTGGCACAAAACATAGAGATATAAAGATATAGAGAGCTGATTCCCCAAGTGCAGAGAAACAGCGTTTTGTTGTTTCTGTGTGTTCTGTGTAGTATTTTGTACTACGCCTTCGTAAGCTGATCATAGAGATAGATTCTATCTCTATGATCAGCTTACAATGACGTAGTTCAAATTACTTTGTTTATTATGAACACACAGAATACAGCTGAACGGTGTTTCTCTGCTATTGAAGGGAATCAGCTCTCTATATCTTATATCTCTATGGCACTGAGAATGTTTTGTCAGTTGTGGTCACAAAACAAAGTTTGTGATGAATGATGTCGTTTTCTCTTAGCCTTTAGATACAAGCAGTTGAAATATAAAACTTAGAAGCCATGGACAAAAAATCCGCTACAAAGGGTAACCAATAATAATGATTTTTTAATTTTATATTAAAAAACCAAGTATGTTTTTCAAAGAAGTTATAATTATTTCATAAAAATACATATTAATATGAACAAACTCTAAGTACCGCTGAATAAAATATATTTTCTTTGTTTTATTATATAAATTAATACTGAGAATATTTTTTTTTTTTTGGTGCCTGTAAAGAAATATGAATATTCTTTATCAACATTAATAAATATTGGAGTAAAAATATTAGTGATTCTATTGATCCTAGGATAATTTAATCATCTGCCTCAGCTGATGTGGGAGCTTTCCTTAAATGGCCTGCCCCTGATTTGTTCATCGGGCATACATAATCGAAATATCAAAAGTTACTATCAGTTTTGTGCTCCCGACAGTCAAGTAGAACAAATGTGTTATTTGCCATTGCTTGGAGGAAGATTCTAAAATTTCTACCACATATATGCACTCTAATAAAAAATGTTTTGATGTCTCCAGCGAATCCCCGCAAAAAAAGCATAATCTTTCCTCCGCTGTAGTCCCATATATACTACCAAATGTCAATGTGTTGGTAAGTACTCTGTATTTAAACCAATAGAGAGAGTGATTTAACATTTTTGATTTTAAACCATAAATTAATATATTTACTGGTGTTCTCAGCCCGTAATCTTCTTTCCTCCTCTCAATTTGATTAAAAAATGACTTTTTGAATTTTTATCCACTAAAAAATGTCGGAGTTCCTTATTACTAATTAGTTTTATAAAATTGTAAAAACTATTTCTTGGACCGAACTCCCTTTTCTTAAAATTAACCCATTTTAAAACATTCATCCTCTCCAGTCTTTCATTTGCTGTAAAATTATTTATTTCATTAAAAACATCCCCAAGGCAAACTATTTTTTTCCCAATAGAAGTATTTTTTAAAAAGATAACCTCCCATTTCCAACAACTGGTTCCTGCCATTTCATTTTTGTAATAATAAAACTGCCACCTCTTTATTGATCGCACTATTCTGATACCAAAAAGGACTAATGTTTGCGGCTAAATCTAGCACAGAGTGTGGTCCATTACCCTCTTCTCCCTCCAAGGGTCCTACCTTTTTCAAATATAGTCCCCTTAATGCTTCCGTCCAAACTGAACCACTCTCCAAAAGTCTTTTCAACCATTTGAAGAGTATTACTTTCCAGAAACTTTCAAGCTCCAACAGACCCAAACCACCGAATTTTTTGGTGTTTTGACACGTCTCCATGATATTATTTTAGGGCGACCTTCCGGAAATAAAAACTCTTCGCACAAATCATTGATTATTTTACATAAAATCTGAGAAAAAGTGTTAGTCTTAAAATATGAATAGTTTTGGGTAAAATTAATGTATTCCATATAAAAATTCTTGTTGCTTAAGAAATTTTATCTATTTGTTGTTTTTTGGACTTTATCCTCTATGACCTTGGCGTTTTCTATATATCTTGATCGTTCAATGATATAAAGGTACCCAACACTTTCATCATAGAAGTCACTCTCAAGCCCCCCAGATCTAATGCAAACTCAAAATTTGTCATTACAGTACTTTTCTTAAGATTATCTCTAACCCAGAATTATCCCTATATTGTTTTAAAATATTTAATGTTTTCCTAATCGAACGGTGAATATCATCGATGCTCCCAGAAAAAATAATATTCACATCATCTGCAAAGGCTAAAACCTTAGACATGCTTTTGCCTACTTTAATACCATTTATATCCCTACACGCAATGATTTCCTCAATAATAGAATTCAATGCCAGAACAAACAAAGTGGGGGACAAAGGGTCTCCTTGACGGCAACCTCTGTTGACCTTAATTCTATTATCTTTTTATCGTAAAACGTATATAAATTGCATAGACCAGCTCCTACCATTTTGATAAAATTATCCCCTACCTTTTGGCCTTTTAGTAGAAAATTTATTATAAACTATAATGTTTTTTTTTGTTGTAAAACTTAAAATTTCTATCACTCTTTTAGTTGCTTTAATATGTTCTTATGTTACTAATAAAGGCCTTGCTACAGAGAAAAAAACCAAGTATGTTTTTCAAAGAAGTTATAATTATTTCATAAAAATACATATTAATATGAACAAACTCTAAATACCGCTGAATAAAATATATATTCTTTGTTTTATAATATAAATTAATACTGAGAATAATTTAATTTTTTTGGTGCCTGTAAAGAATATATGAATTCTTTTATCAACATTAAAAATATTGGAGTAAAAATATTAGTGATTCCATTGATCCTAGGATAATTTAATCATCTGCCTCAGCGGATGTGGGAGCTTTCCTTCATGACCTGTCCCTGATTCTGTTCATCGGGCATACATAATCGAAATATCAAAGTGACTATCAGTTTTGTGCTCCCGACAGTCAAGTAGAGCATAAAGTGTTATTTTGCCATTGCTTGGAGGAAGATTCACGAATCAGAACAGCAACAGGACTCCACAAGTTACTCGTTGATTTAGATTGGCGAACGAGGGAATAAAATCCGAACTCGTCAATATTCATCAGGCTGCGTATAATAAAATAACCTATATATGCAAAATCAAATATAAATCAAATGACTACAAATGGAATTAAATAATTGTGGATTGCATTCAATTCGTTCATTCGTATTTTTGTTGATTATTCAGTTTTTATGGTGGCCAAACGTTTTTTATGAACTAAATGTGTGCGAAAAAGGAAATAAAATACTTTTAATAATCCATGTTGTTTTTAGTGCCTACAAATGAATTTATAATGCCACACAACACTAACACAAGGCTATTGACAAATCACTATTAAATATAAATAATTACGTCCAAATACGTCATCAAGGTCGAGAACTCAAGGACAATAATCATTTAATCTATTGCCCGCTACTCAGCCCAGCAAATCAGATAGAAAGAAATACGGAGCTGTGAAGGAATCGACTTTAAAAAAAATTTGACTCTATATCGTATTTGCAGATTCTTAGAGGAATTAAAAGCTCCTTCGAAGCAGTTTTTTTATCCGTTCGAGCTCTTTTGCTGAACGGATCCTCAACAATCACGATTGGCGAACAAAAAGCAAACCTGTAAAACTAAAAAAGAGCTGCAGACAAGGTTGCCCGTCGGCTCCTCTTCTCTCATTGCTGCAATAGAAAAAAACTAGTCGAGAAATTAACACGGAAATATAATGGTTTTTGGAGTTCAATTTCCTGGGTGTAAGCATCTCATGACCTATATGCAGATGACGTTACACTTACAGTTGAAGCAAACTCGGAATCCCAATTGATTAAAAGAGTCGAAATTCTTCTTCAAGCATTCTAAAAATTCAAAAGAAATCGGGTTTGGCATAAATCCTTCAAAGACATTCATTCTTCCTATTGGTCGGTGGAACCCTGTTAAAGGTACAATTTTTGGCAACTGTTCAATAAAATATATGGTTTCAATTCTTGGGGTGGATTGGGACCTAAAGACATTCATGTAAGCAATTGGAACAAAATGTCGTCTCATATCAGTAAACACATCAATAGTTGGAGAGGTTATAATATCCAAAAAAGAATACACCTTTATAATTCACAAATTATCCCAACCGTTTTATATAAGGCTTCTGCTTCTCCTTTGTTGGCAGAAAAAAGCAT
>CP045894.1:28573874-28597548 GCA_013387185.1 Caligus rogercresseyi | reverse complement strand
AAAGAAAAAAACGATGCTAATGCGTAAATTTTTACATAAATAAGCATTCTAGCTTAGATTTTTAGCAACGTAATGGAACAAACAAACAAGCAGATAAAAGTCATGAGATACACTCAACAATCAAATCTAAAACATACAGATAATTAACAAATCATAAAAACAGTAAATTACACGAAAATTAATCAATAAGAGTTCTTGTAAAATTTCAGTATTCTCTTGATTGTTTTCCTATGGCAGAGTGAGGATGAAGGATAAAATTTCACCTCCCTCGCCGCTAACGTCCATGTGGAATCCAAAAGTGAGGGAATCTTTAAGTCCAGAGCAGTATACCTTGCTGCAGCAGAGATCATGATGGATCTCAAATCAGAGGCTTTGATGGGAACATTATTGGTGATGCACCTCGCGATGAGACCTTTAGCGTTTAGAAGGGAGTTATTTATTGCTTTCGACCTAGCTGACTTATCACCTTTGCCGAGACCAAACAGTACCGTAGCTTTGCAATATCTGACCGCACATTTTTTTTCTAGGCCCCTGATATTGAGGGCTACAAATTTCTTTACTATGTTGACCGCCTGACAGTCAACAAAAGCATGCAAAGTTGTATTGAACAAAAGCCCACAATCTTTGCAAGGTCGATCAAATCTTGTGAGGCCTGAAGAAATTTGAAATTGCGCTGTAAATTGTTTGCAGTCTTTGATCCCACGCAGTGAACCCAAAATGCGATGAGTCCAACTATCAGGGAGAACCAGAAGCTTAATAAAGGCTTGACAAATCTCCTCGCTCTTTACGGCAGCTATACAGAACGGAGCCGCCATTTTCATATGCCAAGGCATTAGTAAGCGATGTCTGGCTGCAGACCTAGCCAGAGCAAAATAAAATCGTCCATCCCTGAAAAGGTTCCGACTATCTATGTCATGAATGGTATAGGTATCAGTCCTGACTGCACTTTCTTCAAGAGTGCTTGGGCTACTCAAGTTCTTGAAAAAAAGTACTTTGTCAGCCTTACCACGAATAATGTCAACCGTTGAATCTTGATTAAAAACCGGGGAGTTTTTCCAAATAATTCTTTGGGCACATCCCCAAATCGAAGATAGAGCTGATGTGACATAATTAGTCAGGTCTGACCCAAACATAAGCCAAGAAAACAGCTCTGTATTCACCACTGTTCTTCGCCATTCCAATTGGGGATTTTTGGTTATTCCGGCAAAAATCTTCAGATAGATCTTTGGAATAACAGTCCCCAATTCTACAATACCACCGCCAATGAGTTTCCTGCTCCTTTTCAAAAAGGAGGAGTGAAATAAAGAATTCAGCCATATTTCTTCTTCCTTAATAATCGCCTCAGCAATTAAGGGAGACGCAGTAGCTTTGTATAAAATAACTGGCACAACCTTAGAATTATATAAGTCCACTCTTTGCATGAGATTGAGATGTCTCCACCGTGATATGTTCCTTGAAATTGCAGAACAGAGATGATGTAAGTTTTCTTTGTCTATCCCATTCCTACACCATTTGATGCCGAGAATCTCCACTTTTTCAATAATTTTACAGAGGCGCACATTCGAACCTTGTTTAGGGACCCAAGATCCGATTGGTAAAATTGAAGTTTTCTTTTTATTTAGGGACAGACCCGATGTTTTTTCAAACTTTTCAAAAGATTCCAGAATTAGTTCAATTCTTTTGACTAATTGCGCCTCGGAGTTAGCTTCTAATGTTATGGTAACATCATCGGCATACAGATCGACTAAGTGATGAGAACCACCCAAGTTCACGCCAAATCCATTATATTTTTTTATCAATTTGACGATAAATTCTTCCATTGCAGTGATAAAAAGAAGAGGAGCGGAAGGACATCCTTGTCTGCAACTTCTCTTTAGAATAATTTGACCACTTTCGGATCCATCGATAGCTATGGTTGAGGAGCCATTATAGAGAAGAGCACGAACGGGATTAAAAAATTGTTTGGGCAAAAATTTCCGACAGCTTTGAGTATTTGACAATGTAAAACAGAGTCAAAAGCTTTGGAGAAATCAATTGCAATTATGGCTCCAAATTTTCCTTGATCCCGAACTGAGTCAATTGAAGCTTGTATATTCCAGGAGATGTCGTGAATCTTTCGTCCTTTTAAAAAGCCTTTCTGACTGTGACCTATTTTCTTATTGAGAATGGGCTCCATCTGTTGAGCAAGAACTCCCGATAAAATTCTGTATGATTCGTTCAGAATGGTGATGGGCCTCCAATGACTAAAATTGGAGCCATCACCTTTCTTGGGAATAAGAGCAATCCTCCCTCTTGTTAGGGCCTCTGGCATTTTGCCTTTCTGTTCCATCTGAGATCCGATTTTTACTAAAAAGGGGACAGTTTGGTCTTTAAAAAGGGAGTATACTCTTCCTGATATGTTATCTGGGCCACAGGCTTTCCCTAGCTTTAGATTTTCCTCAATATATCGAGATATGCGTTCAGTGGAGAATAAGTCATTTTTAGAGACTTGGGCTCGTTTTTTCGGTTTTGGGAAAAACTTTCTTTCTCCCCCAACAATCTCTTGAAAGCTAGTACGAAAGTATTCAAGAATTTTGGACTTTTCGGTAATAACTTTACCGTCAGACACTATTCTGTTTATAGATACAGCCGAAAGCTTACCATATTTCGAATTGTCATATATCTTTTTATTGGCACCATTCTCCCGGGCAACCTTTGTTTTCATCTCTGCTTCTGCTATTTCGGAGACTCGGAAGGAGTTAATTGCTTGTGCCATAAAGGAACGAACAAACATTGAATTTTTCATGAGCATATCATCAATACGGTTTTGATGCTTTTTTGATTCCATCTTTTTTTTATATGAATAAAGACGCTGTTTTAGAGATTACATTTGTAAGAGAACCTACTGCCTGGTATGCGGAGTGACATTTAATTATGGTTGTCTCCAAATTCCTGGACAATTTATCTCTAAATTTATTGTCATCCAAAACCCAATTGGGTATTTTGCAGTTAAAATTACGATGGTGGCACATCATTTCCAGTTCTATGAGTTTATGATCAGATGATGGTTCTGGACGATAGAAGGCTTTCCTGATACGATTAGTGAAGAAAGGGGAAACCAACGCGAGATCAAGCCTTGATTTTTGATTTCCTCTTGACCAAGAAAAGGTCCCGGGCATAATTTCTTCATGACATCTACTAGTCTTAGGGAGAGTATAACTTTTTGAAGAGCGGCACGATTTGGAGAACTGTGCGACGTATTGTCCAAATCTACATTTAGGTCACCCAATAATATAATAGGTAACAACCCACAACATTGAGTATTGTTAATTATTGATTGAAAAAACGGGAAAGATTTTTCGTTGGGCCCATATGCATTAATTATGTAGAACTCCACACCATTTGACGAAATACGTATTTTATGCCAGTCACTTCTACTCGAATACTCTTTAACACAAGACACAATCTTCATCTTCTTGGTAATCAATGTCAAGACACCTCTATTGATTCCTGAGCCTGTAAAAAAGTTGTGAAAACTTTTTGGAAGACAAAAAGGACAGCCTTGATTACATGACGAAGAGACAAGAGACTTAATATCTTGGAGGCATATAATATCAGCGTTTAATGCTAGAAGACGTTTCATTAGGGCATGCCTAACTCTTCTATTTTCCCTCCCCTTGTATTCAAGGACAAAATCTTCCTCACTCCCAAATTTGAGTTAAAATCCGTCTTAGTGTTATCATTATAGAAGTCTGAAATGATATGTTGCATCGATAAAAATAATATGAAAAAATACTGATCAAGTCTTGGCAACTTTTTTGGGGTTTTTTGCCGCCCTCCGGGGAATCATTGGAGTCAGGTTTATTCCTTTTACCCGCTGATTGGGAGCGGGTCCGATGCTCCATGATCACTCCTGAACCAGAGATGGGCATATTCCTTCTTTTTTGCTGAGGACTAGAAGATAGAATACCGGGCACACGGGAACTGGAAGGAGACAAGTCCTTCTCTGTTTGCCCCTCAGCCTCTAGAGAGACACCCAAGCTTTTACTTGTAGAACGTTGACCTTCTTCTTCCATTATCTCGACCACATTCTGTTGGGGGGGGGGGGGGGGGTTTCATCCACAGCCATTGAACCATCCTGAAGAGTTAAAACAGTATTCTCTCTTGAATGTTTCTGATTTTCTTCCTTTATCATACCTAAAAAGTCATATAATAATCCGTATCATAATTCATATTAACCAATCAAGGATTCTGCTTGCTCAATAATAACATGATTACAGTTTTTTGCTTATAATTCTTCTTACTTTTTGAACTTTGCTTCTTATAGAAAAAATATATTATAGACTCTCTCAAATCTCAAAAGCGAGAGGTAACTCTATCAAAACAAATCATCTTTTATGGCATGATGCATTTGTATAGTTGTATATTAAACCATTATATGATATATCCTTCCCCCGTACTTGTATAAGTAATATCATCACTATCATCTACACAAATCTTTTATATTTAGTCCGCGATGTAAAAGATTTCGAATAAAGTTAATCTTCTAAATGCAACAATGTATGATGATGATATATCAGTTTCTTTGTTGAGTAGATTTGAAAAATGATTTTTAAATTGTCAAAGATACTATATTTTAATGCTTTTGAGAATAGATCATCAAAATATGGTGATAATGTGTGAAAGTAAATATTTTCTGAGAGGGGAGTCCTCTCTTTGTACGATACAATCTTTTTCAATCCTATTAACATATCAAAGAGGTTGATGATATCTTATCTGTTGCTGGAGTTAAGGATATGCTCTTTAATCTAATTATTCAATTCAATTTTGTAGTTATGTGATGAAGGTTTTCATTATCTATGCATAGAATAAGTAAAGTATGAGTTGACTTCAGGGAATACGGTTCTTTGTAAGTCAAATTTTTGATAAAATAGCATATATATTTATTGAAAGAAAGGTTAAAGTAAAATATTTTGATTGCTTTGGTTAATGCATATAATATATTAGTCAGGAGTTGTCTTTATGCCAATGAAACACTTTTGATTTAAATATTACAATAATTTAATCTGGTTGATTATCCTTGTGCATATTATCCTTGGCGATATTATAACAAGTTAATATGCAAAAACAGAAATGCAAATGTACTTGAGAAAGTGGCCAATGAGTTTGAAACAAAATAATAAACACGAGATTGCTGCTAAGCGAATGGAACCAGTATTGAATGGAGTGTTGGTCCTGAGCATAAAGGATTTCTAAGAGAGCGTATACTCGCCGATATATAATGAAAAATTTCTGCAGTGATTGACTCACCAAAACTAGAGGAAAATATGGTGTCATAATAGTAAGATTTAAGTAAAGCTTTCGATTTGATTTCATATGGTTTATTCTTAAAGCAGTTAGAAGGTTTCTGCCCAGGCAATTTTAATCCGATTCGGACTGTTCTACAATAAAGTTTAGACGGATTATGCAGCGGTCCAATTTCCCTTGGCAGAAGCTGCAGACAGAGATGTCCAGTTTCCCCTTTGCTTTTTGTTGCAGCGATGGAGGAATATGAGTATGGTCTTGAACGCAAATATGGAAGATTCAGTGTTATACTTGGTATGGACAAACGTATTATAGATATCTACGTTGAATATGTAAATTTATGGTGGAGGTTAACTCCGAGGAACAAATTTATAAAAAGATTGAAGTTCTCTGGTGTTTTATTAAAAGAAAATCTAGAAAATTTTGGGGTTGGAAATCAATCTGGAAAAGACATCTATTCTCCTTATTGGTTTATGGTCACCTATTTTGCCTTTGGTGGGAGGATAGATGCAAAGTTTCAAAAAGCTGTCAATATTTGGGCATAGAGTGGGGAATGTGGACAGCCTTCTATATCCAATTTTCGAGGCTCAATGCAAAGCATTCACGTGGCTTAAGTATGGAGAGGCTTCAACTTACAAAAAAGAGTGGATCTGTATAATTGCAAACTAATATCGCAAATGATAATGTTGCAAGTGCTTCTTTCGAATGTTTGTGAGCGCCTCCTGGATGAGGAAAGCTAATGGGGAAAGTTTTGTTGGATCATAGATATCTGCCCAATTGCAAAGGAAAAGATCGAGCAGAAGGAGGCTGGTGTTGCTTCGGAACGTATATCAAAGACTTATACAAAAGTTCCAAGAGAGGCATATTCAAAGCCACAAAAAGAGTGGCGGGGTTATGTGACAGACTCTATTATATTCGCTCGACTAATGTTTGGTAGCGAGCTATCCAACAAATATATTGCAAAACATTCAATGTATTGGGCAGCTATTCAAAGGACAATATGAAAAAAACTATTTTGATTCTACTTCAACTATTGATATAATCCGCCGAAATTGAGGAAAAAATATTTCATCTAAAACATTCTTCATCAGCATGAAATAATTTGTACAAATAATGCATCGAACATTGTGGACTTTGAGGTGGAATTTCTGAGAGAGCATACATCTTATTCGGTTTTCCGTGGAGATCGAACTTGACCAACGAAGAAAGAGCTATCAGGGCTGCAATCAGTAATTGAAAAGCCTATATATCCCTGAAGCTACCTGGAGAGGATATAATCGAAAGCAGCAAGCTCCGAGGAATCCTAATATTGCCGGCAGCTCGGTACACAGCTTTCGCTATAAAAATTCTGACTTTCGGAGGAGGATCTGGGATAATGCGTACGAACTCGTCAAATACTTCCCGTCAATTCTCTTCACTACAACAAGGCCTTAGAATAAAAAAACTTGTGATTAAAGATTTAAATGTCAATAGAATTTTAAGGTCCTCCCGGGTATATTAACTTTAAATTATAATGTTTATTTATGTTTTCACCAAACACACAATCTCCCTCTTTTTATATTTATTTTTATTTAATATTATTGTATTATACTAATAGAATAAAGACCCTTGAAATTTTTTAGAAAAATATAAAAGATATAAACATAGTTACTATTTGTGATTTTTATGGAAAAGTAATAACGAATATCAACATGAGCCCATCACTCTCATGAGACATATGATACATTATAAGTGATATATACAAAAGGACTTTTTCTCCTCAAATACCTATTATACTCTAACTAATTTGCATTTAATTTCAAAAAGAGAATCCACATAACTGTTCAGTACTGATTCCCTCTTGTGTGGTTGTGTTCAAAAATTAGTTTGTGTATGGTTTTTATGTAGGCATATCTATTGTAATAAATTAATACACGTTTGTAAATATGTTGGATCGCCTTAAGGCATGGAAGAAAAACATTTTTTTGAGTATCTTAGATAATATTTCTAAATGAATGTAATTCAATGATTTATACATAAAAACACAAATTATATTTGATTTGTTAATGTAACATAAGTATTTAGGTATTAAAAAATAATAAATATTAGTTCCTTCAAACACACTATCTAAAGCGTCCTAAGAAAGAACTGTTTCTTCTGTAAAATACACCCAGAAACAACACCCTTGCTATTAACAGAGACTTACCAAGCCCTCCAAATCTCACTAGAAGACCTCTTCAAGATCAAAACTTCTGAGGAAGATTTTCTGGCGCTCACAAGGAATGCCAAATGTGACAACGCTGTCATAACCAAAGTCCTAAACATATTATACAAAATGCAAACAGTTAAAACAAAGGTCTTTCTTTTATCATTCGAATTGATTCTTTATATTCAAAATTGTTATTTGTTGATCATTGATTCACTACGTATCTATACAAATCTTTTGTTATACCTGTGGTTTAATTCGTCGAAATATATGCCCATTGGGCCAAGAAACAGATCTAAAGCTGTCCTAGTATATTGAACTCAGTGTTAGGAAGAAGACAGAAAACATCTTTGTAATAGTATCTTTACCGATAAGTAATGTAAAAAAAAACTCAACATTTTATCTCTCAAAAAAAAATAACTCACAATAAAATATATTCAATGAAAGTCCTTTAAACATATTGCTTCATTTAGGATTCTAAAAACAATGGAAAATTTATTTCTGTCACTGAGTTTCACAAATTTTTCAAACGTTATGTGATCATAAAATTTTAGGGGAAAAAACAGTGTGGAAAATGGGTAGCTCATTGGAGAATAGGAGGCAATGAATAAAAAACAACAACCATAACTTTCAGCAAGGAAGAAATGGGGAGAAAATATATATGGTATTTTTTCTTTTTATGAGTACGAATACGTGACGATATAGATCAAATTGGAAGCATATATAATATTATATATAATATATTATATATGATATATATATATATAGATATATATAATATATATATATATAATATATATATTATATATATATATATATATATATAATATATATATCTATAAATATATATATAATATATATATATATTATATATTATATATATATATATATCTTTTCAACAGAATTGTATGTAATTTTGAGTAGGCTGAAATGATACATTGACAACCAGGCTTATTATATATACAGATGACTTTTTATGGTATGAGTTTCCAAAAAGAATATGATAGTGTTGAGGCTATCAAACTACAGTTTAATTTATCATATCATTCAAGAAGACTCCTTACGTATCAGGTTTTAAAAGTGACTCTTATATTATTGATTATTTTATATTCACAAAATTTGTCATCTACCAAATATGGTTTTTGCATATATACTATGCACAGCCGAACCATCGATTAAAAAGTGTATGATCTTTCTATTGATCCCTAGAGTCATTTGTATTAGCTGAACTGATGACGTCAATCGAAATATGAAAAAATAAGTTTTAATTATAATATTATTTATGTGTATTCTCACGTATTTTCTTAGGTTTTTACTTACTTTAGTATTTACTTCCTTGTACATATTTAAAATTTGAACTGTGTTGAAAAAAAAAAGCATAGTTTTTAATCAGCTTTTTCATAAATAAGAATGGTAAAGTATCCCTTTAATATTATACCAATTGATTTGAAATTAAGTTAGAAGTACATAATAACAAAATATTTAGATATTCTCAAGATTTTGTCTGAACAAAAAAGTCGGGTAAATTTGCTTGTATATATATAATATTTTATCCGTATGAGCACGGTTTAAGTTAAAAAACCTTTAATTATCTAAAAAGATAATGAATTAAAAATCAGAATAAATACACATAACATTTAAAGGAACAAAACAACCACAGAAAATATTTTTTTACTAAATACTATTTACAGGCTGATTCACTTAAATTGAGACTCACATATTACAAACTACATACAATCTTTGTATTAAATTTACACAAATAATTTTAAACAAAAATGATAGCACAATGTGAATTACAAAATGTATTTCAGTAAATTTTCACATATCATTCTTGGCCTTCACTACAGCTTTGAACCTCCTCACGGTGGAGGCAACACAGGCAGGATCTCTTCTCAGCTCAGACCATGACGAGGGTGGATTTTGCCTTCTGAAGAGAGTCCTCAGCTGCACGGGGATGTCTTCCTTTTTTCAAGATAAACCCGGTCATTCTGACTGTTGTGGGTGGCCTGGACCGTGAAAATCTTTGTCTGAGGAAGAGATTCCTGCCTGTGTTGCCTCACACCATGAGGAGGTTCAAAGCTGTAGTGAAGTCCAAAGGAGGATATGTGAAAATTTATTGAAATACATTGGTAAATTACACATTGTGCTATCATTTTGTTTAAAAATATTTATGTAAAATTTAATACAAAGATTGTAGTTTGTAATATGTGAGTCTCAATTTAAGTGAATCACCCTGTACATACAGAAAACAAAAGTAAAATAATTTTAATCTCTAATCCATACGAACATATCTAAAAAATAGTTTGTTTAGATAAAAATCGTTTTTAAATCAACATTTTGACATATATTGTTTTTTTCAATGGCATTTGAGGACATCTATGGTAATTTGATATATAGATGCTTCAGATGTTTTGCTAAATATATAAAATAATATTATTGTCAAACTGTCTTCACATTAATATTACATAAGAATAAATAGTAGAATATAAAAATACTTCTACACCGCTGGTATTTTTATTTCAAGACAATTTGTTGGTTATTGTTCAGTACTTTTGATAGTTTGCAGAAAAATCCCAGGGTCATTGATGCGTTGGTATTTGAAGACTTGTTTAAATTATTTAAATTGTGAAAAATAAATATAGTCATTTATAATAATTTATTGTTTAAAGACTTACTTTAAATGATTTACTGAGCGATTTTATATAATATTATGAAGTGTTATAAATACAAGACAGAAACTAGCAAAAAGCATCAATATTTTTTTGATATTGAAGTGATCCCATTTTTTAAGTATATAAATACTTCATTATGGGAAACACGTAAATAAGAATATACCAGAAAAAACAAACAAATATAGGGATTTTAAGTGATCCCTCAGTTTGTTGGATTTGATCGCCTGAAAATCAAAACCAGCAATTTTCAAACTGCACTTGGTGCTCTAAATAAACAATTGATTATATTTGTTTTGTTGAATCCTGATAATTAAAGTTTTAACAAATTTGTAAAACAATGTTATTTTTTCATGAAATAAACATTTTCCTACGATATAAAACGATTTTTTCTGTGTCTCTTTTAATCCTTTTCCCCAAAATACAAAAAATCCTCATTTGAATGCGATAAAGAGCGTGAGGAGAAAAAAACATTATCTACCTACATGCAAGATAAAACGAGAGATTTATAATAGTAAACGCAGATAATTTATTCCTTCATCCACAAAAGAACTTGAAAGAGGGGATTATTCGATCCAAAGCTTCTTAGTAGAACAGCAGACGAAGGGGGAAGAACATAAAGCATTTGATTATTATCAGCAGGCCCCCAAAATGCCTTATTCTTATTGGATAAAATAGGTACAACAGCCTCTGAAATAGTCTCATTTATTATCTTGTATCAAATTTATAACGACAATACATTTTCAGGAATCAAAAAGCTGAGAACACATCTTGTTGTCAATTACCTATAATTTGCTTTCTTGATAGATTCATTATACTGCAAATGATTAATTGAGATCGGTCGATAGTGGACTCTTAAGAACCGATATCAATAGGTTTAATCTTAAACGTGTTCTTCTTATTTACCCAAACTGAACTATTATATATATAAAAAAAAAAACACGAAAGATCAAGTTAAAGATAGAGCCTATTGTGTCGTCTACAATGAGTATGCGAGTGGATTATAACATTATTGGTCTATATGATATATATATATATGTGACGTGAGAACCTATTTGAATACAGGATTTTTTTTGGTGAAAATGAGATATACCTATAATAGTATTCTTCATTTACTCTTCTCCATTTTGTATTAGTTTTTTTTTCAATTAGCCCTTTAATTGATGCGGTATTTAAGGAATAATTGTCGATGAAGAAGCTAATCAAATGAAAAATGGCCCGGGAATATTGGCATCATCTTTCTTGCTCTTGTGCTTTTAACCAATCATATACGTTGTTCTTAGTTAATGTACGTTTTCTAATATTTAATGGAGTAAGGCAGTAGTCTCCCCTTTACAACCTTTTTTTAAGTATTTCACTACTTTATTAAAGCGGCAGAGTGATGAATCATCATGAGTGATGTTCTATCATCACTGGCCAGCGAGAGACCTATTTTCACAGGAAAAAAAACGTTTCAATAATAGAGCCTCCAATGATCATAGTTGGGAATCTATTTTTTGGGTGCTATGAAAGCATTCTGGCCTCGACTTCAAACTTGTTGGAGATCCCTCGATCCCTTCCTTCCTCCAACCTCCTTCTATCTTCACGGGCGAATGGGACGGTCTTGACTCCGGGATAAATGCCTTGGACACCAAGAAACGAGTCTCCCCCTCCCTCCCTCCCTCCTCCCTCCCTCCCTCCCTCCCTCCCTCCCTCCCTCCCTCCTCCCTCCCTCCCTCCCTCTCTCCGTCCCAGTAAGAGACACAGGATTCCCCTCACCTCGACTTCGTGAATGGAGTGACTGGAGTCCTACCCCTCCTCGTCGGTCTTCGTCAGTCAAAGGAGTTCCTTCCCTCATCTTCGTTAGAGAACTCTATCCCGTCCCTCCTCTTCGTGAATGGAGTCCTGCCCCTCGTCGGACGTCGTTAGAGAGCTTCCCATCCCTCGTCTTCGTCCAAGGAGGTCCTTCCTTCGTCTTCGGTAGAGGGCTCCCCGTCCTCCTCTTCGTGAATGGAGTCCTTCCCCTCCCATTTAGGGGAGTATTCTGGAAAAGCTTCGGGCTTTAAGCAAAACTTTTAGCTAGTACAAGGCAGACTTAAAGGATGTAGTTGGCCGACTCTAGTGCTGCGAATTTTTATTATTGATTATTATCTTATATATACATATATATAAAATAATATATATAATTATGTATATATATATATATACGTATATAAATATAATATATCTTTTTAGAAGCCTTGTATCAAATATCAAGAAAGAACGTAATCAATCATGAGGAAATTCTTTTATCATGTCTTTAGCCAATATTTCCTTTTTCTAAAGGAATTTAACCATCTCTTGCAAGCAGCTTTGAGCGCCGCCATGGTTAAAAGCAATTAATATGCGAGCATAAAAGAATTTACATTGTTTATAATTGCATGGATATATATTTGAATGTTTCCTTTATCGTTTTTTTCAAAAAATATGTGCACAAAAGAATTTAATCTCTAACAAGGAATCTTTCTAAGTATAAAAATTCGTATCTTTGCAGCATAATCTTAAATCTAAGCGAAAATAATTATAATAAATTAACTGATTTCTTATCTAAATCCAATGTTTTGTGGACACAAAATATTGTTCTTTCAATATGTCTTATATAAAAATAATGATTTCATCCACATAAATAAAAAATTAAGAGTTAAAATTGTGAGAGCGATTATTTTACTCATATCCAGTTCCATTAAAATATGCTGAATGAAAGAAAATTCGTCCTAGAGTCTGATCTTAATTATTGTTTTTGAAAGAAGACATTTAGTAATATGTACTTACAATACAATATTCCTTTCAATTTTTTTCATAAAAATCCTCAGTCTTTTTATGGAACGAGTAAGTATATCTGAAATAAATAGATATGTTCTCCCGTTTGTTACCTCCGCGAAGTAGGTATTGTTTTCACACTGGCTTTTGTTGGTTTGTTGGTTTGTTTGTCAGCAAGATAACTCCAAATTACTGAAACGGATTCGAATGAAACTTTTGTGAGTTGTTGGAAATGTTAAAGAAACAAGTGTTAATTTTGGCATCTCTAAGTGCTTTTTTTAATAATGCAAAATGAGCAAAATACTACTAATAATAATAATGAAATGGGTTCTATATTCAGGGAGTAGGAAAGAACAAACGCTAAAAAAAATTCATTGACGTATTATTGTTCATATATCAGCTCAGGACTATTTAACCCAGTGACGTAGCTTAACTCTTCCGTCTTCCATCTCTGAGTGCTTTTTCATATGCAAAATGAGCAAAATACTAAATGAAATGGGGTCTCTATTCAGGGAGTAGGAAAGAACAAACGCTAAAAAAATATTCATGACGTCCTTATTGTTCATATATCACTCAGGCCTATGTTAACCCAGTGACGTAGCTTAAACTTCTTCCGTTCTTCCTCCGCTCTAGTCTTTTTTTAATATGCAAAATGAGCTAACCAGGAGGAACAATGATTAGAGATAGAAATGGGCGTGTTGAAAAAGAGAACGTTTGAATAGGAATGTTGTGTGGTCGGCGGAGGTACACACTCTCTGAGTGTATTATGCCTCTATTTTAGAGTTACATTTCTCCATCATAATTCTATATCTATACGAATAAGAATTCCGTTCGTTTCCCTCCTGTATCCCCCAAACAATTATATAGGTCTTGAGATTTTTTTGGTTTATAATTTTTAGGGCTCATGAAGTGCTTAGAGATGGTGAACACTCCCGGTAAATGGTATTGGACCATTTTTTTTTTTTTTTTTTTTTTTTTTTTTTTGTTTTTTTTTTTTTTTTGTACTTATTTTATTATAGATAATTCCATATATTACAGTTTAAATACACAATTTTAGTTTAAAATTAAAATGCAAATATAAAAGTCAATTTCAATAGGCAAAACATTCTAAGTCGTTAAAAAGATTTTTTTTTTTTAAAAACATGCGGATAAAAAGGTTTTTTTCCCCTTCTTATGTATACTGGACGGACGTCTTCTTCTTCGTCCTGTGTTTTTATTCGTTTGAAGTGGATTTTGAGTGTATTTTAACCCTTTTTTTGTGTGAAAAAGTGTGCAAAGTACTCGTCATCTACATCCCTCGTCATCTGCGGATCATTTCCTCACCGAAGGCTCTGTTTCGTCGATTGAAGTTCGTCTCGGGACCCTCAGGAAAAAAACTAAGTCATTGTTTTTGTTTATTTGTTCTTTGACGGAACTTTTAAGACAATCATGAGTAGTAAACCTCAAGAGAAACCCCCCGATGACAGTGAGCATCAACTGTCATTGTCATCAACTGTCAATGACAAAAGATACTCAAATATTTTGAAAAAAAATAGTAGCACTCATCGTAGTGCAGTGGTTCCTGTGAACCTAGACAATAATTATAAGTGGGAGACATTTGTCCTCACGTTGGAGAACGCTGATGGCAACACCTTTAGAGGTGACAATTTAAGGCACGTCGACATCTACGACATTGCAATGAGATTTGGCTTCAAGGAACATGAAGTTGCAGGGGCTAATCCCAGATTTAGTCATGGGCATGCTTGTTTTTACTCAAGATATCCCATTGATGTAAGAAGCCGAATTAATGAGCTAAAGGGATCTCAATCACTAGAGGTTAAAAATATAGATGGATCCAGGGAAAATGTTACCTTTAGACTTAAAGGAATAGATAAAATCCATTTTAACCAGAAGAAAAAGATCACTTTAACCCTGATCAACACCTTTAAGCGGGTGAATGAAATTAGGCTAGTGGAATGGTTGAAAATTTTTGGGGTAGTTGAAAATCATTATCCCAAACGCAATCCATTTGATGAAAGAGCGGAATCAAAATATAAAAGTTATAAGGAACTCTGGAGGGATGGAGACTATATAGTCGAAATGGTTGCCGACCCTTCCTCAATTCCACAAATCTTACCTTTCGAAGGGAACTTAGTAAAGGTTAAATTTTCTGGCGTTAGGCTCCAATGTCAAAAATGTTTCAATTTTGGACATCTGAAGCAACATTGCATGGAAAAAAGACTGAAAACCTCAGAGTATGAACGTGCATTAAGGCAAACACTTCAGGAGCGACAAGCCAGTGTTAAGATAACTCCAGTTCACCGTGAGATTCTCGCCCTGCATGAAAATGAGGAGAATAATAATGTGAAAATAATTGAAAAGCCCAAAGAGATTATCTCCTCACTTGAAAATGTTGAGAACTTAGGATCTGTTGCTGATATAGATCAAGTTGATTTAAATATTCCTTGTGAAGTAGAGGGAGTAACTACAGTCCTTCAGAGTGAGGAACCCCCTTTGGAAATTGTTCCAGAAGTAGAAGTAATATCTACAGAGACTCATAGTGAGGAACCTCCCTTGGACACTGTTCCAGATAAGATTGGGGTCTCTATGAACATTTCTACTAATGCTAAGCAAGCTTCTAGTGAGGGAAATATCATTATTTCTACTCATCTAACAAAGAAGAAGAATTTTTTGGAACCAAACTTAATTTTGGAAAGCCGCACTCGCTCTAATTCATCTGGGAAAAGGAGCAAGCCCGACTTGAATGATTCCCCTGATAAAGCATCAAACCCCCCTAAACAATCGAAGTTATAACAAAACTTTATTGCAGTTTACTGAAAAAAAAAAGTTTAACCCCACTAAGCAACCAAAGATCTAAGTTTGCCAGACTCCTGCGTGTTTTTCTGATATTTTATTTACAATATTATTCAATGCAAACCAGAATTACAGATTTTTTCTCTGATAATATATCTAAGGAATTTTCGTCAAACATAGGGATTAAAAAAATAATATCTCTAAATATGAGAGGAGGGAAAGAAAGAAGGGCAAGACATGCTCTGATGAAAAGACTAATATCAATGAGGGCCGATATTATCTGTCTTCAAGATATAAAGTCTTTAGTTTCGTCCTCTTGCAGCCTCAATTGCCCTCTATGTCTCCCTAGAGGTTGGCATTACTTCTTTACTGGTTCTGGGTCCAGTAGAGGGGTTTTGACCCTTATTACAAGGAGGATCTCCGTTCTGTATTGTGTCAAGGAATACTCTGGCGTGAGTGATTGGCACAAATTACGTGTCACTTCTAATGGATTTACATTTTATATTATTAATGCCTATGGGCCTAATAAGAAGTCGTCACCATTCTTTCAGGCTATCATTAATAGTCAAATCTCGAACAAAATACCTCTTATACTCATTGGTGACTTAAATGTGGATTTAAATCAAAGTAATCATACTTACCCAAATGCTTCTATTCTAAGAATGGCTATTCTTCGTCTGAATTTGGTGGATCTAACTGAAAAATTGTGCAGTGGGAGTTTTTCTTGGTCGCGGAAAAATCAAAGATCTAGATTGGACCTAGCTTTAGCATCTCCTTGCATTGCGTCTAGGATCAAGAAAGCTTTTTATCGCCCTGAGCCCTCTTCTGATCACAAAATTGTTGAACTGGAGCTGCTCTGTTTAGCCCGGAAATGTGACTTTAAAGTTCCAAACTGGTTAGTAGAGAATGACAAATACAGGAAGAGTCTGAGCTCAAACCTTTTATTGGGCTTCAATAACAGGCTTTCTTCACATCAAGCAGTAACTCGCCTCTCAAAAATAGTTTCGGTAACCACTAAAAAAATTATGTATAAACAAAGAGTTGGTTCTGAGAAGCATGAACGTCTTGTGGAGGATATGCTCAACAAGGAGTCCTTTTTTGTGAGGTCTGTCATGTCAGAGGCCATAAACTCCTTTAGAATTTCTGAGATTGCTGAAGCTGAAATGGAAGCCAAAGTCATCCGGGAGTCTGATTCCAACAAACGATTAGGAGACCTTGCCAAAAAAGATGGTTACTGTGTTTCTTCTCTCAGTCGAATAATTGAAGATGGTAAATCCATAACTGATAAGCGAGAAATTTTGAAATACTTTCACGGCCGTTTTCAGTCTCTTGTCGGAGAAAGATTAGGTCATTTTCCTAAGCCAAAAAGACTTCCCCAACGCCATGAAGAACGTATTTATTCTTCTAAAGTAATCTTGAGTTTTATCGAGAAAAATCTCAAGAAAAACAAGGCGTGTGGCCCGGATGGAATCACTGGCAAGGTATACGCGCAATTCCCTGATGAAGTTGTTCCTTTTCTTTTAAAGATTGGCCAGGAAATGGAAAAGAAAGGTAAAATGCCAAGTTCTCTAGCGAGAGGTAGAATTGTTCTCATACCAAAAAAGGGCAATGGCACCGACTTCAGTCATTGGAGGCCGATTACAATTCTAAATGAGTCGTATAGGATTCTGTCAGGCGTTCTTGCTCAACAAATGCAAGTCCATTTGAATGAAAAGATTGGCATCCATCAAAAAGGTTTCCTTAAGAATCGCAAAATATATGACGTCTCGCGTAATATTCAGGCTTCAATTGAGTCTGTCAATAGAAGAAAAAAGTTTGGAGCCATCATTGCTGTGGATTTCTCAAAAGCCTTTGACACAATTTCGCATACGCATATACTTAAAGCTGTTCGGAGACTGTTGCCAAAGAAATTCTTCAATCCTGTACGGGCCTTACTTTATAATGGTTCATCGACTCTATCTCTTAATGGTTATGTCAGTGATTCGATAACGTTAGGGAAGAGTTGTAGACAGGGTTGCCCTTCTGCCCCTCTCCTTTTCATAGCAGCAGTCGAAAACTTTGCGAGGAACTTGCTACACAAATTTCGTGGTTTCGGTATCGATCTAGAGGGCTCCCGTCATCTAGTAGATATGTATGCCGATGACATTACCATCACTCTGGAAGCTAATTCGGAGGCCCAATTAGTAAAGAGAATAGAAATAATTTTGGACTACTTCTCCAAATATGAAAAAGTGTCAGGTCTCTCAGTAAATAAATTGAAGACTTCTATTCTTCCACTTGGCATTTGGCTCCCTGTTAGTGGACTTCGGGTTCGTTCTTGTGAAGTTAAAGCAAAGTTGGAGATTCTTGGAATTTTTTGGTGTAGAGACGGTTTCGATCTGTCAAACTGGTCTGCTTTTCACTCACTGGTCTTACAAAAAATGAAAAAATGGAGACATTTATGTTTACAAAAGAGAATAGATCTTTATAACTATAAAATCATTCCTTTAGTTTTATACAGAGCATCATCCTCGCCACTCTTCGCGGAGAAGGCTATTTTAAATGAAAATATTTGGCTGTGCGCACTCTTTCATAAAAGCTATTTAGCAGCATTAAAAAGGAAGAATCGTCACCTGGGGGGTGGGCTGATTCTCCTTTCCTCGATCGTACCCAGGATTTACATCAAGGTCTTGAGGGATATTGCCGGGAGTCCGTTTTTGGAATGGAGAAGATCTGTGTCGAGTAATCAAGTCTACTCTTGGTTAATGCTGGGGACAGAATTAACCAACCAAATAACAACGGCCTTATCCCCCGTGTGGGGATGTGTTCAAAGGTTAATTTGGAGAAATACTCCAATATACGAAAAAGACTCCACTATCGATTTAATTAGGTCTAATTGTACTAAGAAGTATTTTTTTCAAAACCTGAAACCCCCAGAAGAGCTTGAAGAAATAGCCATAAAAGAGGGCATTTTAACTGTTCATGACCTGAGCAGAAATGGCTTTTTTGATGACGGGAGGTTTAGATTTCCTCTCTCCAGATCGGCCATTAAACATTATTTGCATAGACCCTGGCACACAAAGCTGGTGCATAATTTACAATATGGTCCTACCGAGAGTCGGGACATTTGTCTTAAGTTTATGGCCCTTTTGGACCTACCAGAAGATTGGGAACAGAGGATCCTAGATTCTCTATCTAAAATTTCGGATGAAAGGAAGTTCACCGCCCAGTTCCAAATATCGGCCGATCTCCTTAAATTTTACCGCCCATGTAAAGATTGTGGAGTTTTATACAACACAATAATTCATGCCTTTGTGGACTGCCCCTTGATTAATATTTTAAAAAAGTTTATTGCCCTCAACGTAAAAGGCATGGAAGACATCAAGGCATCTAAATACTGCAAAGCCACAGTACTCTTTGGTCTTGGCAAACGGGATCTCTCCGCAAGGGCGAAAGCAATAAATTGTGCCCTCCTCGGTGCGAAAGGATTAATTGCCAGCAGATTGACCACGGATAGTCCGATTATTCCATCGGAATTAAGGCCAATTCTAATATCTGCCGCAGCTCGCTACGCAGCTTTGGACTTAAAAATTCCCTCTGCATCTGACTCTTCATGGACATTAGCGGCATCTGTAATTAAATATTATCCCGGAATATCACACTCTCTTAAAGTAATATACAAAAGACTTTTAAAATATTTTAATAAACGCCACTAAATGTTTTTACTTTTTTGTAACCATGTGATCTTTTAAATGTATTTAGTTTGTTCGTTCAGTATCGATGATAAAATTTTAAGCTATAATGCTTATTTATATAGTTTTACTATGTATTATTATCGATTTTTATATATAGTTTTATGTATAATTTTTTTTTCTGAACTGTGAATAAAAAAAAAAAAAAAAAAAAAAAAAAAAAAAAAAAAAAAATCACAGTGACAATAAAAATAAAAATGGTAAATTAATTACAAAAATGTCTTTTGATAAAACCTCTATAAGTTCGTTAAGAGTTTTTAAGATCATCATTGTTTTGTCCGAGAATGAGGGAAAGTAGCGAAACCAAGTCTCCCGCGAACCTCCACTGGGAATCAGCACGTCCTGGAATCTTGATCTCCAGCGCAGAATAACGAGCAGCAGCAGGAAATTTGAATGGATCTTAATTCCTCCGTTTCGATAGACTTCCCCGACGCAAGGTGCTCCGCTACAAACTTCTGGAGCTTGATAGAGCAAATCTATTGCTCTTGTTTTCTCCGACGCAGATCGCAGGTTAGATGTGAGACCGAAAAAGAATGGGGAAATATTTTGTCGTCGATTCGATGAATGTTGAGGCTGATAAAGTCCCTCACGATTTTAGAACAGACATTGCGAAAAGCCATGATAATTGAGTTAAAAATTTTGCCACAGTCTTTACATGGAGCGTTGAAGTAAATACACCCCGTGGATATTTGTAACTGGGCAGAGAAGCGTTTTCCATGGCTAAATTTGGAAATCGAACTCAGAATTCTACTCCTCCACGATATCTTCAAATCCAATTCTTTTATGTATTTGTCGACAATTCTTTCCGCCTCCGCTTTCGTATCTGGAGAGAAACACATTCTTAGATGCCACGGAACGGGACCATGTGCTCTTCTGCCGCCCTTTGAAGTTTAAAAACAAATTTTCCGGACTTGAAGATAGAGTCATTCGTGAGGTCATGTATTGTGAGGATATTGGAGGATAGGCCATTCTTTCCAAAATTTTTCGGGTCGTCTAGATTCTTAAAAAAGAACTTTTTTTCTCTATTTTGACGAATAATGTCAATAGTTGAGGAATTATAAAACCTTGGTATTCCTCTCCATATTATTCTCTGAATCACAGCTAATGAGGTGGAAAAATCTTCTAGGAATCCATTTGTTGCGTCTGTCCCTAACATAATCCAATTATAGGCCGGGCTAGAAGCGATATGATTCCTCCATTCCAAATTGGATTTTTAGAGAGGTCAATTAAAACTTTAGTATATATTTTGGGAATTATCCTAGACAACAGGGCAAGTCCTCCCCCCAAATCTGATTTCGGACGTTTAAGAGCGGTAAATAGATTCGATGAAAGAGATTATTTAGCCAGATGCTTTCCTCCTGTAGTGCCTTCTCCGCGATCCACGGAACGGCTGTAGATCTATACAAACAGCAGGAACCACCCGGTAATTGTACAGGTCAATCCTTTTTTGTAGATTGAATTCCTCCATTGAGGAATTTTCCCGTCTACAAAGTTTTTAAGGGTAGACCAGTTATTACTTGTAGGACCATAACGTCCCCAAGTAATTCCTAATACGTCCACGGTTTCTTTTATTATTACGCTAGGGAGCTTACAATCCTTGTCAGGAAACCACTTTCCAATCGGCAAAGCAACAGTTTTTTTTACGTTTATTTGTAAACCGGATCTTTGACCGAATTTTTTGAAGAAATTCAGAACAACCTGAATGCGCTTTATCAGTTGTTTTTCAGAATTACCTTCTAAGAATAGCGTCACGTCATCCGCATACATGTCCATATGTGTTTTGAATTGCCAACACTGACACCAAAGCATCCATATTTTTTAATGATGTTATCACTGAGTTCTTTTAGTCCAGCAGCGAATAATAGAGGTGCTGTGGGGCAACCCTGACGACAACTCCTCTTCAAAGTAATTGCCTCACTCTCTACACCCCCTACAGATAAGGAGGAGGTACCATTGAACAATAAAGCTCTGATGGGATTAAAGAACTCCTTAGGAAGTAACTTTTTATTGCTTTCATGATGTGAGTATGCAGAACCGTATCGAAAAGCCTTGGAAAAGTCTACTGCTATTAGGGCACCATAGGACCCTTGGCATTGACTATTTCGCATACGCTCTGTATATTCCGGGCGATGTCTGATATTTTTTCCTTCCCTTTAGGAACCCCTTTTGCACTAACCAAGTTTAGAATTTCAAAATGGGTTCGATTTTTTGAGAGATTATCCCCGAAAGAATTCTATAGCTTTCATTTAATACTGTTATAGGTCTCCAACTGTTCGGATCCAAGAATTGCCTTTTTTTAGGAATTAAAGTTATTCGGCCTTTGGTTAGAGCTTGGGGTAACCTCCCGTGAATTTCCATACACTGACCAAATTTGAGGAGGTACGGCACAACCTCTGTTACACAGTGCGAAAACAATTTGCCGCTAATACCATCCGGACCCGATGCTTTATTATCTCGAAAAAACTTCTTTATATGGTTGGAGATGACAACTTCGGAAAACATAGATGGAGCTATTTTAATGCCGAGGAAAATTCCTACGTTCGACTCCGAGAATCTGTTGAAAGCGTCTGTGAAAGCAAGCCAAAATTTCATTTTGTCTTTAATTTCCCTTCCATTTTCAAAAATTCTTCGATTTCCACAATGGGTGGATGATCCATTTGAGAAAGAGCTTTTAGTCTTGTTGTGTGGTATTTTCTTTCTAACACTTTTTTCCTTTCCATTTCAAACTCCTTAATCATCTCACCAATCTAAAGAGATTGTTGTGTCCGACGTAATCGAACGAGCAAAATTGGAGCTTTGTTTAGGACATCTTTCCAGGTCTTTCTGAACCTATCTGCGTTTCGCCGCTTTTTCCTGACGAATTTTAAGATGACGTTTTAAACTAATATGGTTACGAACTATTGAGAAGGGTGTATAACCGGCGGAAGGATTAAATATTTTAAAAGCTTGTTTTGACGTTGATGTAAAAAGCTGAGTTATCAAATACCCATGATGGAGTTTTAAAACGCCCTTGGGGCTTTAAATATTGGAATCTAAATCTATTAATTTATGATCAGAGACGCCGGATGAGGACGATAGCAAACATTTTGAAGGAAGAAAGAAGTACCGAACGCCGAGGACCAAATCAATTCGAGAAAATTCCTACCTCCAGCTCTCCAAATACTTTGTCATCAGGGTAATTTTTTTGATAACATCCTCCAAACTGATCTCTGCCAAAGTTTTAATAATATTGTTTGATTGGGGTAACGATGCCTTGGTTTATCCAAATCGACGTTAAGATCCCCAATTAATATATGCGGATAATTAATACCTTTACACGAGTTAATCATGGCTTGGTAAAAAGGCAAGTTTCTCTATTCAGGGCCGTATGCGTTTATGAGGTAAAACCCCCGGTCTTGGTTGGAATAAAATTTTATGCCATTCCACCATCACTATTATAATCTTTCACAGCTCGGCACGCTCCATCCTTTTACAGACGAACGAAATTATTCCTCGATGTGTTCCGTCACCAGTGGGAATGTTCATAGTTTTTTGGAATGCATGAAAGGACAGGAAAAGGAACACGAAACAAGGAGTCCTTACATCTTGGAGACATATTATATCTGGTTTATCTTTAAAAGACTCTTCATCAAGGCGTGTCGCCAATTCGATCCTTGCCTCCTCTCGTGTTTTAGGAGAGTATTTTTCCTATTTCCATGTCCATTTCTGACACCTATTCATTTGAGAAGTAAAAAAAGCATCAATTTTCGTTGTGTTGTTTCCCAAGGCATAGGTAAATAAAGTTAGAAAAAAAGACCACGATTTTTTCTGAACCTTGCTGGGGGTTTGTTCTTTCTGTTGGGATACCCCTGTAGAAGGAGAGGTTCTTTGGATAAGAACCGGATCTGGTCTTGACACCAAAATAAATCCGAGTTATATGAGGGTTTTTGGGTTAGAGTGCGGTTTGGAAAATTCCTCACTATTGGTAGGAAGAACCATCGATGTCGGCGTTCCCATTTTGAGATTGAATAATTAGGATGACTTTCACTTTCTATAGACTCTTCTTCCTTGAGACTGTGTGGGGGGACAATCTCCCCCTGAAACAACTCCATCAGGTTTGGGGTGAAACCATCCACTGATCCCGAGAGAGGTCCTCGCTTCTCCCAGTTCATCTAAATTATCAGAATGAACCAACTCTAGAACCTCATTCGAAGGTTCTGTCCCTGCAACTTCATCCTCGGATAAATTTCTTCTTC
>CP045894.1:28560092-28573774 GCA_013387185.1 Caligus rogercresseyi | reverse complement strand
TATTTTTTACACACATATAATAACAGGCATATAAAATGTAAATTAAAACTAATTGTAAAATGTAGCAGCTTTTTAACAATTAAATATAAAATAATATCAACAAGTATGATGTAATAAAATAGTTAAGTTTGAGAATAGTAATAATAACAAACACACACATATATGCATCCACGTTGTGTAACAAAAAAAACAATTTAAAAGTCTAAAAATTAAATTCATTAAATGCAGCGATTGCATAGATTGATGGGGGTCGATCTTCTTTAATCTGTTATGGCGATCATAGTCTGAAGTTTTGCAATGCACTTGGAGGCAATTCTATGGACATAGATTCGGGGAACATCCCATATAATTTTTCCTCCGCGGAACTCTTTCTTTCCAGGACCTCCTAAAAACCTCGTCCATCAAATCCGAAATCCTATTAAGCCGAGAGTAGTATCTGAAGATATAGTCATGTTTCTTCTTGTTTGTCATTACATATCTCGCATATTTCTCCCTCGCCCACATAATAGAGTCCAAAGGAGATTCTGTATTTTAGATACGCTTGTTTCGAGGTTAGTAGGGGATCAAGAAAAAGATCAAAGAAAGAGCTAAAATTATAACGTCTTGATAAACTAATTTCAAAGCTGCAATTGTATTTATATCCATTTGTAGGTCATTCAATCGAATCAAATAGGCAAAACAAACTCAACATGTAATTGAATAAATACGAAAACTTCAATATATTAAAGATAAAATAAAAAAGTAACAAAGAATTCCGAATGAGCTATGTTAAGTTATTATAAGCCACATTTAAAACAAGTAAAGTGGGGAAAAGCAGAAATATCTGGATACTTTTTTCATTAAAAGTATAAATTTATATTTCGAAATGTACATTTTATCTCTAAGATCAATAGTTATTCAATCTCAAACTTATTTAACTTTTATTTCAAGCCTCAAAGTAATTTGAAAAATATATTTAGTTTTGATATTTTTAAATCACACTTAAGCGATTATTTTTTCTTTTTAAAGTTTTTAATCTTGCAATCACCTTTTAGTTCAGAAATGCTTTAAGGTACTTTATGTAATTCAAAAAGTAATCGTATCGCCCTCTATTCTTGAGAGAAAAGCATGATTGCTTATATTGTTTCACTATATGAACAATAAATGGATAAGTCCTTTGATTACAAGACGTGGAACATGAAAGAGAAATGTACTTTATAACAAAAAAAACTATTTTAAGGGAGTTTGCGAGAATTACCATATATATAATATATATATTACATATATATATATATATATAAATGCCTTATATAAAATCGAAGGAACAATAAAATTATTATAATTATCGATTCTAGACCGAAGATTCAATTTTCTCCACGATAAAATTCTTTAAAAAACATGTCCTCATTGAGTTCCAATTTTCAACTGTTTCGCCATTTTTATCATAATCAACTCCTAGAATTTTAATCCTTCCCTCCACTGGACAGTCGGCAACTCTAAAATCCTTTACTGGAGACCAGGACCAAGGGGCAAAATTGTGGTTTTGTTTCTGTTTAAAAGTAGACCTGAACGTTTGCCAAATTTAGTAAAATATCTATATCAATCTTTAAAAAGTCTACTTGGCTTCATCAAGATCTGCGTATAAATCAATAATATGCCGTGTGTTGCCGAATAAAACTCCAAAAACCCATATTTCCTTTTAATAGAGAGAGCCAAGTCTTCTATTGCCATTACAAAAAGAAGGGGAGCCGCGGGGCATCCTTGTCGGCAGCTCTTATCGAGTCGTATAGGAGAACTTTCTATATCGTCAATAGAAATCGAGGAAGATCCATTTGCAAGGAGGGCCCTTATTGGATTGAAAAGATGTTTTGGAAGATTTTTCTTTACCATTTTTAAAATATGGAGATGTGATACCGTGTCAAAGGCTTTTCGAAAGTCAATTGCTATAATAGCCCCAAACGATTGTCTGGAGGCAATACAGTCCATGGCACAACAAATGTTTGTAGCAATGTCACTAGCTTTTCTTCCCTTTAAGAATCCCTTTCGATGGTGGCCAATTTTCTTATTCAGAACAGGTTCTAAATTCACTGCCACGACGCCAGCTAGAATGCGGTAAGACTCATTTAAAATAGTTATGGGACGCCAGTGGCTAATATCAGTGCCATTGCCTTTCTTTGGGATTAAAACAATCTTTCCTTTAGTTATAAGACTTGGTAAAACACCTTTCTCCTCCATGGATTTACCTATGTTTACTAAAAAGGGACAATTCCCTCATGAAAATGTGTGAACAATTTTCTACCAAAACCATCAGGGCCATAGGCCTTGTTGTTTTAAATTTATCCTTTATATACTTAGTTAAAGACTCAATGGAGAACAGGGAAAAGGAAGGATTGTGGCGAAGTTTATGGGGAAAATTTGGTCGAGAGTCTTTAACAGTAGCCTGAAAGTCCTCACGAAAACAAGATAAAATCTCATGGATATTAGTGATGCACCTCCCTTTATAAAAAATTCTACTCAATTTGGCATTTGGTCTTTGTCGATTATTATTTGTACTTTTAAAGTGATGGAGCGGTAAATTTTATACTGCTTTTTTCCTCTCAAATTCTTCCTCTATAATATCAGATAGCCGATACGAATTTACACTGTCTGCAATATATTCTTTCCAGAATAGAGAACCATTTTTTAATATTTCAAATATATTCGTCTGAAATTCAGGAGCTCTCCTTCTATGACGCCTAACGAACTTCTTTGTTGATTGACGTACACAAATAAGAGGGCGAGAGCTGTCTTATTTGCACTAAAAGTTTTATTAAAAAAGACTAGAATAGAATTCAACGAGCAAGAAAACTAAGGGTCATGTAAAATCCACTTAGGTAAATAAAACTTATTTGGCGAGGAAGCATGATGAAATAAAGCTCAATGACTCGGTGGTCCGAAGATAGTTCTGGAAGATATTGAGCACTTTTTAACTTCGAGAATAGAAGAGGGGAGAGAAGAGCGTAGTCTATACGTGATGAACGATTCCCACTGCACCAAGAAATATTGTCCTCATTATTCAAGACGTTCAGTGTGTCAACCAAGTTCAGACTGAGGATAAGATTATGAAGTATAGGACTATTTGCATATCTTTTTGGGAAATCTAGGTCGATATTTAGATCACCTAAAATCATAATAGGGTAACTACGAGCTTTATTCTCATTTATTATAGATTGAAAAAACGGAAATGACTTTTGATTATGCCCATAGGCGTTAATTAAATAAAATTAAAACCATCACAATTTATTAAAATTTGATGCCAATCACTGACACCGGTGTATTCTTTTGTGCAGGATGGAATATTAATTTTTTGAAGATAAAAGTCAGTACACCTATGGAATTTTCCGAACCAGTAAAAAATTATAATAACTTTGTGGAAGACAAAAAGGACGTGTATTTATACAAGAAGAAGATACTTTGAATTTGACATCTTACAAACATAATAAATCAGGCTTCATTAACAAAAGATACTTCATCAACGCATGACGGGGATGACGAGATCTGCCACCCCTTATATTTAATGAAATTATTTTATTTATGCACCACAGTCCTCTAGTATCAGTGTAATTTAAGGACTTGGATGGGAAGCATGAGGTAATCTTCAACTGAGACTCTACTGAAAAATACGGTACTCCATTAGAAAAAAATGTCCACAAATCATTTCCATGCCTCCATTTGAAATTACCAAGAAGTTAAATGTGGATCCCAAATGCCTGAATATTTTTACAGATGGGTCGAAGATGAGCGATGGAGTTGGTTTTGGCTGGTGCATTACCTTTGGAGATCAGTCCATTCAAGAAGGATGCGGAAATCTTAACTGGTACAACACGGTGTTTCAAGCAGAGTTGGAAGGAATTCTACAGGCAGTACGAGCTTTGAATGTAATGAAAAAATACCACGACTCCCCAGTAACATTCCATGTGGACAGTATGGCTGCCATTGAATCTATATCACAGAGAAGAGGCTTATTTACAAAACAGCAAAATGCAATATTGAATGAAATGAGCAGGTCGAAGAGGACTATATATATGAAATGGATTAAGGGCCATGACGACAACACTGGCAATGAATTTGTGGATGCCTTAGCTAAGATGGGATGTAGTATGATATCTCCATCTAGCGTCGAAGTCCCTCAAATAACATTAATAAGAGAAATTGAAAACAAGACTCGATTGTTATGGCTGAAAGAATGGAATGGTGAACAAAGTTGCCGTCAAACAAAATTCTTCTTGCCTGATCTGAAACAAAGATGGAAGTTACACACACACACGAGAATTTCAATTCAGAATATTGTAAGTTTTGTGTCTGGCCATATTGTTATAAAAAAACATCTAAAGGAAATGGGATTGGCGGATGAGGACTCTTGTAGGCTTTGTGGAGAGGAACGAGAGTCTCCCATTCACTTTGTCAACAGCTGTGATGCCCTTGCTGGTGTAAGGAGGAACATTACCGAGGATCGTGGGGACTATCGTTGGAGTAAGGGTGATGTTTCCCACTTCATCAGGGCTCTCATCAACACGTGCCAGTTCGTGGATGTCTTCTTAGATGACGAAATTCTTCTATGATTTTTTTAAACAATAGTTGTAATTTAATTGATACGAGTATATGTGCTTTTCAACGTTTTTTTAGTATGTATTTTAGGATTTTATTTGGATTGTTTATTGTTGTTTGTTCACCGTTTGTATGTAAATGAAATATACCTCACCTTTAGGGTATATACCTAACGGGTTGCTGCATTAAATTGCAGTTTCCGTTACCCATGAGAAGCTTAACCGCATATACTCCTGGGGGGAAAAATAGAAGAAAAAAAAATATATATAAGAACTTGAACTAATTTATTTTGTATAAAAAGCACTTTTATAAATCATTATGTATCTTTAAACATAGCCCATCGAATGCCTATGCTAATTCTTCCAAGTGGTATAATTCAAAAAGTTCAATTAACAGATACCCAACTATATTATAATGATATTTATATTTAAGTATTGAGTTTTATAATTATCCATGTTTCTATTATATTATGATGTAAGTAATATATCGTTATATCCTTTTATTTATAGGTAAGATAGGGACGATAACTGAGAGTTTCGAAGTGATAAAAGCTTCACTAATTCATTAAACTTCCTTAGAAAAGAGATTCTTAAACACAAATATTAAAAATGCTTACTCTTTTATTATTTTCTCTTGATTGAACTTACAAAAGATAAGAAGTAAAATCTCTACGATGTAAAGTACATTAATTTCCTTTGAAACCCAAAATGGTTTCTTTTTATCAGCACAAATTAATATATTTGTATTCGAGCATTGAAATACGAAGTATTATTTTAATTGCCTTCACCTCCTTAAGCAACAATTTAAAAAAACTAATGAAGGAAACAAATGAATGCAAGTGTTTAATATATTTTGAAGTCATGTTTTAAAAATAAGGTGCTTTGCTTTTTGCAATGTTTTGAATTGTTTCAAAGGCATATATAGCTAGGGTTGGGCAAATTTGACCTTTTTTGTGAAAATGAATGAAAGCATTGTGGTTTCTATGGCCAAATTGTATGCAGATTCCAAATCTGACAATTGTTTGGGATACGATAACGTTTGACGTCGCTAACACTCAAAAGTTCAAAATGGCCGTCAAAATGACTTAATTTCAGTGAATAATAAAATCAAGAATACTCTTGGAGGATGAGAGATAAACAGTCAAGGATCGATCATGCTCTGATGACTCCTCAGTTGTCTTCTTGCACAAAAAGAGCCACTTATTCGTTTGTACCTTTTTCTGATCATAGGATGCTCAATCTAGAATTTTTTACTGCTACTGCAAAGAAAAGTTTTAGAATTCCATCCTGGGTTATTGAGTTAGACGAATATAAAATAAAACTGAAAGCAAGACTGCAAATGTATTTTGATTATTCTCTTTCCTGTAGTCGGCTTTATAGAATTTTTTGTAGAATCGTCCGAGATACCACTATAAGCTTCATGAAGAGCAAAAAAAAGATTATGATGCAAATTCAGGATGACATTGAGTCTGTGATAAAAAAGGAACGTTATTTTCTCGTCATTTAGTAACGGACGTCTCTAACAATTTGGCAATTGCTGAAGTTGCAGAAGAGGAAATGAGGTTAAAAGTAGAAGCTGAACAAAATTCACATTCACGTAGACAGTTTTTATGGCTTAAAAAAGAGGACTCAGCTAAGAGGATCAACAAATTAGTTGTCAATGATAAAATACTGACAGATTCTCATTCAATTCTTGGAGTGTTCTGTGAAAAATTTCGTAAAGTTTTTGAATACTCGAGGAGCTGTTTCCCTAAGCATAAGAAGATCATTTCTGGTTCTTTGTTTAGTCATGATACCATTTTAGATTATATAAAAAAGAATTTAAGGACAATAAAGCTTTTGGTCCAGACAATATAAAGGGGAAGATTTTTACCTTATGTTCAGAAGACATTGTCCCTTATCTTAGCAAACTTGGAGAAGAAATGGAGACTAAGGGTAGACTTCCTTCTGCGGTTACTCGTGGTAGGATCGTCTTAATTCCAAAAAAGGGTGATGGTTCTCGAACAAATCATTGGAGACCTTTGACAATTTTAAACGAGACTTATCGTATATTAGCAGGAGTCCTGGCTAAGCACATTGAGCCAATTTTAAACAGAAAGCTAAAAAATGAACAAAAGGGTTTTTTACGAAATAGACATATTTCAGATATTTCAAGAAATATCCAAGCTGCCATAGATTTGACTAGGGATAGGAAAACTTATGGAGCAATTATAGCAGTAGATTTTACAAAGGCTTTCGATTCTATTTATCACAATTTTATTTTACGAGCTGTTAGAAAGTATCTTCCCAGACGGTTTTTTAATCCTGTGAGAGCTCTGTTGTTCAATGGTTCTTCAACTCTTTGCATCGATGGAGTTCATAGTGGTGCTATTGTTTTGGGTAGAAGTTGTAGACAAGGGTGTCCGGCTTCTCCCCTTCTTTTCGCTGCAGCCATGGAACAGTTTTGCAGATCCCTCATTCGGAAGTATGGGGGCTTTGGCATTAGTTTTGGAGGGAAGAAACATTTGGTGGATTTTTA
The DNA here is from genome assembly GCA_013387185.1 of Caligus rogercresseyi. NCBI lineage: Eukaryota > Metazoa > Arthropoda > Copepoda > Siphonostomatoida > Caligidae > Caligus > Caligus rogercresseyi. The sequence goes on along the minus strand of CP045894.1, from coordinate 28,566,691 downwards.
TGCAGATGATGTGACTCTCATGGTGGAAGGCAATTCAAACGCCCAACTACATAAAAGGATTGAGATATTGCTCTCTTATTTTGGAAAATTCTCTAAAGCATCTGGATTGGAAATCAATGAAGAGAAGACTTCAATTCTGCCAATAGGTCTTTGGTCCCCAATGAAATGTACTCAAATCTGTGGGTGTTGTGTGGTTGACAAAGTCAATATATTGGGCATTGATTGGCAGAGGGATGGGCCATCTGTCTCTAATTATGAACAGCGGTTCTCGAAAGTTAGAAAATGGTGCAAATCCTGGAGAAATCTCAATTTACAAAAAAGGATACTCCTATACAACACCCAGCTAATTCCTCAAATTTTATACGTGGCAACTGCAATACCTTCAGTAGCTGAAAAAGCGATTAAAGAGGAACAAAATTGGCTAAGGCTATTATTCAGTCAGAGCTATCTTCCGGCGCTGAAGCGGCCTCGCGCTCAGTTGGGCGGAGGGTTATCCTTGCTAGAAGTTATTTTACCGAAAATATATATAAAAGTTTTTAAGGACATTTTGTACAAACCCAATGTAGAGTGGAGAAATTTTATATGTCAGTCCAGTATTTTTAAACACCTAATGTTCGGCACTACTCTATCAAATGACTCAGTAGACCGAGTATCAAAGGAATGGGGGGCAGCTCAGAGAATTGTCTGGTCTTTAACACCTTGTTTTGATTCGAGCGGGATCATCGACATTATTCGTCAAAACTTCCAAAAGGCGCCCTTTTTTACAAACCTACCATGTCCGGATAGACTTGAAAAGACTGCCATTAGTGAAAGTGTGTTTACACTGCATGACCTGAAGAGAGACTCCATCTTCCATACTGGAAAGTTTGTTTTTCCTTTGAATAGATCTGCTGCCCATCATCTTCCTTTAACTCCTTGGTGTTTCAAATTAGTAACAAAAACAGATGAATGTCTTGATGCTCGGGCGATCCTAAATAACTTTAAAAAAGTCCTTCTTCTTCCTTCCTCATGGGATAAGGTGATTATGCGATCTCTGGTGGGTTTAATTGACAGTAGAACATTCACTTCTCAGTTCCAGATCTCTGCTGGGCTGCTTCGATTTTTTCGCCCCTGCAAGGACTGCGGGAAAACTTATAATGACAGTGTTCACGCTTTTAGTGACTGTCCAGTTTTAGCTTTATTAAAATCTTTTATTATATTGAATCAGGATTTTATCAAAAAATTTAGGCCCAGCTTCCTTAATGGATTTTTACTTTTTGGTTTGCAACCATACACTAAGCCCATCTCAGTCGAAGGCAAAGCTATAAATGCTTCAATTTCTAACTGTAAGGCCTATATTGCCAAAAATTTGACAAGCTACACACCAGTAAATGTTGACCATCTGAGGGCAATTTTTATTTTCGCTGCTGCGAGGTATTGTGCTCTTCGCTTACGAATCCCCAAAACCCAGAACAGTTCATGGAATTATGCTTTTGAAGTTACTAAGTTCTACCCTTCTCAATCTGCACGACATCTCCATACTTTGAAAAAGGTGCTACGATTTTACAAAAAAAATCTACTCCAAGGACAATGAAAACCGCAAGGAAAAAAATAAAAAAATAATTCGACCTTTAATGTTTTTTTTTTTGCGTAATTTTATTCTTTGTTTTTAGATATTGTGGTAGTTATTTAGATTTGTATGTATTTGTAAAGATATTTTGGCCTTTTAGTAGAAAATTTATTTTAAACTATAATGTTTATTGTTGTTGTAAAACTTAAAATTTTCTATCACTCTTTTAGTTGCTTTAATATGTTTTTTATGTGACTAATAAAGGCCTTGCTGCAGAGAAAAAAAAAGGAAACAAATGAATGCAAGTGTTTAATATATTTTGAAGTCATGTTTTAAAAATAAGGTGCTTTGCTTTTTGCAATGTTTTGAATTGTTTCAAAGGCATATATAGCTAGGGTTGGGCAAATTTGACCTTTTTTGTGAAAATGAATGAAAGCATTGTGGTTTCTATGGCCAAATTGTATGCAGATTCCAAATCTGACAATTGTTTGGGATATGATAACGTTTGACGTCGCTAACACTCAAAAGTTCAAAATGGCCGTCAAAATGACTTAATTTCAGTGAAAATTTAATTTTTTTATAACAAACCCCATATGTAAGATGTCTAACTAGGGGTTTTTATGGTCAAGGATTGCAAATATAACAGCTTAAACATGATTTAGTGCTTTTCTTGGGGATCTTTCCATTTATAATACAAGAACATCACATCAAATCTGTGGTTTACAAGGCTGTGAATATACTAAGTTTCCGAAATTTAAGGTCCGTAACAGCCGCAAAGATATCAATGAAAAAATTATTCGATGTACTATACAGTGTTTGGCTGACTAGTCCTGGCGACATACAAGGGATAATTGTCAATGCAGCCAACATTATATGGATTCAGAGGCTTTAAAGTCAATAGATTTGGAAGAATTGCAGAAATTGCCAAAGATTTTATGTCACGTTGACAGTCAGTTATAGATTTCTTTGACGCTGTTGTCGATACCAATGCAAACAAGCTAGTATTAGCAGTTTCGACATATATACAAAATGGCTGGTTTCTTTGCTGTGCCCAAATATATGAAAACCTCGGTGGAGATTTCATTTTCCCTTTGATGGATCTTCTAGGGATAGATGGACGAGGTAATGAAGAAGAAAAAAAAAAACGAATACGATCATTCTTTCAACAAAAGTTACCAGACCTGAAGCGGAAAAGAGATAATCTTGTACGTACAGATGTTGGACAAAGAAAACTTTATGGCGCGGTTCTTGATTAGGTGATAGATACACTAGAGCGACAGTTGGCAGAAATGATTTTTTCCCGTAAACCAATAGTGAGGAAGGGTCTGTTGATATTGATGAAACCAAACTGCAATTACAAAACTTGGTCTCTGAGTCTGAATTTACGAAATTGGATGTCCGTATTGCAACAAGTGGAGAATCTACATCTGTACTCACTCATTTTCGCAAAAATGCTGTGGCCACTCATATATTATTAACAGATCCATCCTTCTCAAAGCTGAGTGACGATGAAAAGCAAAAAACGATAGAAAGGGACAAGAACGTCAACAAATGTAACCGCTGTTAGAACTGTTGAATCCAACTATTTGCACACCGTCAAAATCTCCAAAAATTAGCACTAATAAAGAAAGAGCAGCTCAAAAGAAAAAAAAACGGAAAAGACAATGAAGTTACTTGATATGTGTAAGGGACACCAAGGCCCAGTTACAAGAGATTCTCTTGACTTGATTGAAAGGCTGACAGAAAAACAATTGCTGTCAGAAATAGGCTACTTAAGAGCTACACTGGCACCAGATATTCGTCAAATGAGAAGAATCAAAGTGGACGGGAGATTTAAAATGGAAAAGTTTCATGTGCTGCACTAAAACAATCAATTAAGAATTATATCAAGCCAGAGTCAGATCTGATTATAGATGTAAACACACTGCTCAAACAATGTTTAAGGCTGAGGGAATAGTGTTATATAGATATGTGATACTGAACTATGTGTGTATGGTGCTTCATGTTAATACTTTGAAATCCTATTTGTACCTATATAACGACATACTGGAAGTACTATTTCATATTTTTTTTAATTGGGTCAATTTTTTTCATTTTGGCGGCCATTTTTAATTTTTGAGTGTTAGCGACGTAAGACATCAACTGAGATCAAAAAAATTGCCAGATTTGGATTGTACACAAAATTTGGCCATAGAAACCACTGGGCTTTAAAAAGTTTTGTTGATTTGCCCAACCTAATATAGCAACCTTCAGCTTAACAATATGCAGGGGAAAAGTGATTCTAATTTTTTTCCGTTATTCTGCATTTTTGTATTTTTAATTACAAATAATTTATATACATTTAAATATGGCAAATCATTCTGGTTCAGATATATTTCATTGTCGTGCACAAAGAAAGCTTTGTTTGCCTCGTGACCATCACTTTTAATGGCATGCAATCATGGTTGGGATTTTTTACTGGTGCGGCATTTTGGGCCGTTATATTCACTAATCTTGCGTTTTTATCTTGCAGTCAATCACAGTGAAATATCAATGTTCATACCCTCGCTAGAATTTAATTACTGTGATCATTAATACCTATAGAAAGGCTTCATAAAGCTTACAAAATATTGCAAAATGCATTTCTTTAGATAATCAATTTCGTGTTTCCATACAAAACTGAACTTCATTCATTTTGTAAGTGTGATTTGACTTATTCATAATTATATATAATAAATACTCTCAGTAATAGTAAGACCATTGAATAGGCATGAAACCATATCAACAATATAGATTAATTAGTTTTATTTGAGGTAAATTAAAAATTAAATAGGAGTGTATTGTTTTTTAAGTTTGAAAGCATAAGCTATTGAATTATGGGTGGTAAATAATCCATTTAAACAATGAATTATATTCATTTTCAAACTTCAATAGAGACTAATTAGAAGTTGTTTTGAGAATAAAGCAAGGATTTAACACCTCCTTCAAATATACCTTCAAAATAAATGAAAAGACTTGTATAAAGCTTTTGCAAAATATTGAAAAAAGGTAATGAAAGAATTACCTATTTATTAGACAAAAGCATATCAATAAGCATTGAAGATATTATATATATATATGTAAATATATATAGATAGAGAGAGAGAAAGAGAGAGAGAGAGAAAGAGAGGGGGAGAGAGAGACTATCATAATATATCTAAAAATATATTTGATTTGAATTTGATCTTACGATTACGACTATAGATTTTACGAGATTGTGTATTTCTGGATAATGCGATACTTTAAGGCAATCAACAAAAAAATATGTTATATTTTGTCTTCATTAAAGTATTTGGTCTTTGATATATAAATTCTGAACATAAATTGTAAAAGTATGGAACAATCAGATGGTTTAGAGACTGTATGACTATTCAACGTTTGCTAACTACTTAGCTTAAATAAAACATTTTTCAATTTTTTAGCAATTCAGTTTTTTGTACCAAAGTACAAATCATATATTTCATAAAATGCATAAAAAATGGCGTGTTATTAACAATATAATCTATTAAAGAAGTATAAAGAATAGAAAGAGGGACTCGTGTAGATCTCATTTTATAAATAAAATACCGGGTTTTTGTTGTAATAAATTAATTCCATCCTGGTACGTTCCAGTACATAAGTAAATAATATATTTACTTTCTCATTTGCATATTAAAAATAATATTTAAAGATAATCCAGAACTTCTACCACATATATGCATTCTAATAAAAAAATGTTTTGATGTCTCAAGCGAATCCCTGCAAAAAAAAACACAATCTTTCTTCCGCTATATTATTATATATAAATATTGCAAAATATTGCAAATACTTTTGGTAAATAATCTTAAGCATTAATAAACTTTTTTGAATATCATCATATCCAAGTTTATTATAATCAAAGTTGTATTTGATATGCAACGATGAAAGAATATGCTTTAAACTTTATTCATCAATAAATCAAACGTCATCTGTTGAAATAATACACCATTAGGAAGCTTGGAAACTAAATATATTATTTGAAAAATAGATTGCTAGTTCTATCTTTTTATATATAGATCATAAAGTTTTAGAGCAAAAGTCTGCTTTTGTCAAGTTAATTACTTTAATTAAATTGATATTATGACTACATATTGTATTCATACAGATGCTGTAGGAAATATTAGCAAAATCAATTGAGGAGAATATTTATCTCTCTATATTTTTTTCTTCAATATTTTTGTAGCATCTCCAAAAACAACCACCAAAAAGTATATTTTAAAATAGCTCGAAAAAGAAAACAAAATTATTGGTGCGTTTTGGATATTTTGATAAACTCTTTTATTAATATCATCCTTTTAAATAAGAAATATGAAATTCGAAATATGAATAAAAAATATTAAACTCAGTATATAAGCGTGTTCACCTCCCGATATTATTAACCTTATTAAAAAGATCCTAGGCTCGATGAGTAATTTAAGTCCTCTAATTCTTGTTCATACCCTCACAGATATACCTCAATCGAACCATAGGCGCAAAAAATGCTGTATATATTTATTTTTCTTATTAATAAAATAAGTTTGTGTCGTCCGTTCGTCCATTTCCCTGTATCCCCCTGACGATTCATTAGATCTTGACACCGTTTTAAATGAACAATTTTGAGGGCTCAGGAAATGTTAAAGTGGTTGTGGGCACTACCCGAAAAACTTTATCCACAAAAACTTTTGCGATTTCTTAAAATTGCCACTTACTTAAGTATTATTGCTATTTTATAAATAGTGCATACAGACATAACAAATAAACATTGATTAAAGCCATTTCATACATACCAAACTGTCAAGTATATTGCAACGAATTTTCTATGGATGAATTGAAGGTTTAAAGATGTTTTTTGGACTATTTGGTTAGTCCTAGAAAATTGTTTTCTGTATGTTTTTGTATGCGAAAAAAGGTTTTCTCTACGATATCTTGATAAGGGTGCTTTAGGTTGAGAGCAAAATTTTATGCAAGGGTATGTAGGAAATAGGTTTGATTATGCATTGACAAGTATACTCATAAAAATCAATCCGGTTTTTTT
>CP045894.1:28502050-28559992 GCA_013387185.1 Caligus rogercresseyi | reverse complement strand
TATATATAAACATATATATAATGAAAATAACATTTATTAAATAATCGATCTCAAGTCAATGAAGAAATGCAACAGCACCTCCGAGACCCAGAGTCGCTTCGAGTCCATCCTCCGAGCACTCAGAGATCGGCCGTCCTTTGTAAAGGTTAAGGCAAAGGACGTTGACGGCCCTTGTTCATGTTCTCTTCGCACTTCATTGACGAATGACCCGCCCCCTCCCCTCCCCGCCTCGAAGGCGTCTCAGCCAATATAAACGTTTGAAGGTCACGAAGATATCAGATCCAAGAATGCATGAACTAGCAGGAAAGAAGAAGATAATATATGCCCCGTCTTTCTGGGGAAAGAGCATCCGTCAAGGCGATACCTGCACTCGCCTTCATCTTCCAATCTGCCACAACACCATTATGTGTTGAACAGCCTTCAGTTGCAAGGAGCAAAACCGCTTTCCATTCTCCACTATACTCGGCATGATGATCCGCAAGGAAAAAGAAAGACAGAAACAGAGAAGGACAGAAAGAGTTTCCAGAAGTGGAGGCCAGAGCCGAGCCTGGGAAAATGTCATTGTGGAACACCCTCCAAATGAAATCTCATCCCCGCAGAAAGATGGCAGAAATCATTCTAACTAAAACAACGAAAAAACCCGAATCACAGACACTAGGATCAGCCATCGTACCGTCGGTACCCACAGCTGCCCATGTTGGAAGACTTCATCCAGCCTTGCACGCCCCCCAATCACGCTCAAGGGTAGCATGGCGAACAAAAATTTGCTCAAAGAAGGTGCCAATGAATCTTCACTCATTTCTTTAGCCTCCTAAATCAATGTGTGCTTACAGAACCCCTATAAGCAGAGGCTCAGAAAAACCCTATAAGTGCACTTCCTAGCAGAGCTATGTTTAAAATTAGTCTTACTCATTGTAGATCTTCAATGAAGTATCGTCTACCTTTATGTATGTAGATAATTATCCTAGCTGTGTAGGCCGGTGTTATAATTCAAACTTCTCCTAAAATTTATAGAATTTGCATGTTATTTATGCCTATAAATTACTTCACAATTTTCTTGTAATGAAACTGTGGTCTTATTCAGATGGGTTTCCAGCAGTGGTTGCTATAAAACACCGTCAGATATTTAAGTTAATTACTCCTATTTAAATGATTTTATAAATTATGGCCGTCATGGAATTGCTTCTGAAGCATCCTCAGCTGGTCGAATAAGACTGACTTCCACCAAATAATTGGTTTCTCCATCCGCTCTACAACTACAAATTCATCCCTGAAACTCCATGCCGTGAGGCAAATAATGCATGTACTTTTTTTTAGTGGATAAATACAAAATAAAGATGATTTGTTGTTCTCTGTTACTATGTAAAGAAAATGAAAATAGTATATAAATGAGTATAAAATATTGAACTCCTTATCGTTATAAAGAAAAAATCTGCTTTAAGTAGATTTGAAGTACTTAGAGATTGCTTTACGTAAGAGATAATCTCCTTTGATAATGATTGCTCAATTAACTTGAACCATTTTCACTTAATGATCCCTGAACCAGGCTCTCATCTGCAGAAACTCCTCTCAATGTTTTAAGAGGTGTGCCTCCTTGCCAGGATCCTCTTTCATTTTAAACCAAGGTCTTTCAGGGCCAAACAATGGCAACATTGGCCTCTCTAGCTAGTTTTCTGGCACTGACCTTGGGATTTGCAGCGATCTTGTCTAAAAGCCTTTCTTGAAACTCTTCACTCCGAATTTTTTCTACCGCTCCACTTCCATTCTTTCTCGCCGATGCCCTATGGCCCCTCCTGCACACCTTCCTCACCCTCCCTCTCGAGACACCAAAAGCACTGAGACACCTCTTTCACGGTCTTCCAGCGGTCACAGCGGCGACCAGCCTTTCTTTGATGGTCAAAACGTCAGATGCATTTGCCACTGTTTTTTAAAATGCGCTTGATTTAAATTTGTTTGTTTGAGAAGAATGGCCACTTACAGCTCTTTAACACTAGAAAGACAGTGAAGTTTTAATTTGAATCTTTTTTCGACTTTAGAAGGTACTATCTTAAATGTAAGTGGTGCAATATGCTTCAAAATGTCTGACTTTAATTTTTTACAAAATAAGGGTTTTGTCAAATAGCTCATAAATATTTACTCAGTGAAGAGTTTATAACATTTATACTTTTAACACTGTATGGATTTTAGCTAAAAAATACACTCTTAACCAAAAAAAAAACAAAATTACGTAGAATTTGTCACTCTTAAAATATTAAACCAATTACTTTAAATAATAATAAAAAATCTAGTATATTTTTTTATTTGACTATTTTATTGACCTAATGTTATAGTCTCAATATATTTATTATTATTAATTCCAATATCGGTATAGTTTGAAAAAAAATTGAAAAATTAACAGAGAAGTCAAAATGACTGTTCCGTCATTCCAGGTAGAAATAAATTGCCGTCTTTCTAGTGTTAAAAGAAGATAGTGCAAAACTGGTTCAATCACGTAACAGAACAAAAAAAGTACTTTCCATGTGTGCTAAACACTTTTCCATAGGACAAAAAAATGAAGCCTAAATAAAAGTCGCGGTCTTTTTGCTCCTTCACCCGGTATATATATATATATGTATATAACAAATATCAGATAATCTATATGTTCTATATTATGTGAGAGTATAGAAAAACTATTTAGTCCTACTGAAAGGCAAGTGATGAACCCTGGCACACATAACATGAAATCTGCGAATCCACTTGAAACATAAACTTTATGTAAATATTTATTTGCTCAGATTATACAGTTTAATCAATGCTGTCAAACCAATATTGAAAGAATTATCCAAACTATTTTGTTTTAATTTTAACAATTGCAGTTCCAAAAATCACATCAAAATTGTTTTCGATTAAATAAATCCTGCTGTTTTGTTATTCTTCAAAAACCACAAAATTCATAATTGTAGTTCACACAAAAAGAATAATTGGTTTCATTTTTTTAAAGATATCTCTTTTAGACAGTGTCCGATTAGCTGTATTGATACAATAATGCGAGCATTGGACTTTCCTTAATAATTCACAGTTGTTTTATAAATTATATTGTGTGTTGTAAGCCACAAAATATAAGTTTCATTTATATATGTGTCTTTTTAGTGACGAACTTCAAGTTTATTAATTTTATATATAAAAATACACTGGATTCAATGCAATTTTTAATAAGCTATTTTGGCACGCTATATGTTTATGTATATTTTGAGGGAGATTCGAAATGAGCTCTCTATTTCATTTTTTTCCTAGTTATAATTTATGTTAAGGTGGGTGTCAGGATTTATCCTGAATTATCTCTGGACTGGGTTGTAAATTAACATACAAATTATATTGTTTTTTTGTCTATTATATTTATCTTGTTATAATTTCGATTTTTAGTGTTTTTAGTGTATAATACAAGAGCAGGTCTTTTTTGTTTAAGTTGTGATTTTTTATTCAACATTTATTTTTTATCTTTTTACTTTTATTTAGAGATTTAATTCTAAACTAAATTGTTTATATCTTATTAATTTATCGAAATCAATAAATTTTCTTACACAAAAAAAAATGATTAAGAAGTTGCTGAAAATTTGAATTCAGATATCTCAGTTATGAGAATAAGCTACGTGCAATGAATAATAAATACTTTGGGATCAAATGTAAATAATCGATATCCATCAAACCAAAATGAATTTGTTTTAACACAATTTTATATATTCAAGGGCATGAATATTATATGTAGCTATGTAGAAAAGGAATTTAATATAGTAAATGTGTACGTGAATACGTGAAATGTTTACGTGAATAAATGGATACGGATACATATCGGGTATATCCACAGCAGAAATATATAAGTCTGTTGGCTATTCACAATAACGATATAAAAAAATGTGTATTTGTTTATAAAGATAAGTGACATTTTATTTATAAACAGAATAAGACCCTCTTCGATATTGAGTGACTTTGGATATTAATAAGTAATATTATTCCAATACAAAGATTTACAAATACAAATCGTTGTATTATGCATATATATAACATTTAAATCAATAATTTTATGCAATTTTCATATTTTTGAATAAATGCATGTATGTTTTATATAAAATGTTTTTTAAGTTGTTGTACTATTATTCTTAAAACAGCTGAATTTTTTATCTGATATAATTTGAAATAAGTAGTTACAAGTAATTTGAGGCAGCACAATATTTTTATAAAAGAGCCCATAATATATAATATAATATATAATGTAAAATATAAATATATAATATAGTTGTACTTTATTTAAAAAATCCATCCAACAACATTACAGTTCATTATACGTTGGAGATCTTAAGTTTTATATTGATTTGTTTAGCCGTTTGACCGCAATTTCACAGTCTCTATTAGTTACTTTGTTTTTATAGCAGTCATTACATGTATAAAAAACAAGCTCCTACATGATATATATACAGGTATTATAATAAGTAATAATTGAATTATGTATTTATTTTGTTGTCATATTCATGCCTTTATTTAATTTAAACCGAATATATATGGTTTGTACTTATTATCTTATTAGAAAAATATTAAAATTGTAAATTAAAATATTAAACATTGTAAATTACTTTAAAATGTAATTCCTATAAAGAAAGAAAAGCTGTTATCTATATATTATTAACGTGGAACTTTTCCAATCAAAGGCTAAACACCCATATATTATTGAAATACTCTAAAAACTATGGTTTAGGTCATATAAAAAACTTCATATTGTGTTATCACAGAGCTGTGAAAAGTCAAACTTTTTTAATCAAGCCATCAAATTTGATAAAAAGGATAATAAAAATGAATATTTTAAAAGTATCAAAATACGATTAAATTTTTTTACATTTAGATAAACTATATATATAATATATTTAATATTAAAAATGGATGTTATAAATTACTATTAAAATTAGAAGAATGTTCCTTTGTAAATTGAAAATAAACATTTTTGAAAATATATTACAGAAACCTAACATAAATATGATAAAAAGTTGAGCCATTAAAGTTGTACTATGATTATATATAACATTTTTGGATAACAACCTTACTTATACCCAAACTACTTTTTCAAAACTATATCAACAAATACATTTTTCACTTAGTGTGACAAACAAAAACAATGTGTTGCAATTTGAATAAAAAATTGTAGTAAAAGTACAAAAAAGTGCTGATTACAAATATTTATAGTCTATTTTTCAATCTTTACACACGTGGAAAGGATATCTTAAGCCTTTAATCAATTAAGTTCAGTAGTTTATCAAACATTCTTACATATTCTTCTTCTATAACTATTTTATTTTTGTCATCTCAAAGATCTTAGATATAGAAACTCCTTGACATTGGAAACTTAATCCTTCAGCCTTCATATAGGAAAAGCCGAAAAATAAGAGGAAAAACTATTTAAAGGAATAAACCAAATTCTTCTGTTTTGTTGTTCTTGTTGAAGAATGGAGGAAAATTATTACATCTTAACATTGACTTTAATTAATTATATACGTTGTGGTAAGGATTTGAAAAGGAATTTAATATTATTTTGGTTATGAATCAAGGAAGACAGCTATGCTGATATGATAAGTTTATTCATTAAGAATTTTATAAGAATCTCTAAATAGTAAACCTCTTCAGAAGTTTAATCATAAAACCTACGAGATAAAAATATAGCTTTTAAACCATATTAACATGCATATGCTTCTATAAATAAGATTACTCTCATTAGAAGGTAATGAATCAGTGAGGAATAATGTAATCATTTTCCACCTTCCATTTTATATGGAAAATATTAATTTGATTTTTTTGGTAACATAAAAAAACAATATTAATTTTAGTTTGGATGACAATTGCATAATTTAGGGTCAACATAAAATAAATACAACTCTGGCAAGTCTTTGTGATTGCCAATAGTTTTTAATAGTATTTTTTTATTTTTCAAAGGAAAATACAAACAAGTCTCTATTACGATTTGTAGTACTGCGTTTTCTATAAGTAATATTATTTGATTATAACATATCATTACTTTGTAAATAACTATTTTAGATAGACTACTGAGGAGATATTTTGTCTTCTGGAAGACATGGATGACTCTGCGGATGTTTTATAGGCCTTCCAGAAACCTAGGCAACTCTCTGACGGAGATAGTGATAGGTCAGATAACAAGGCAGAAGGCATTTCAGAATGATAAGTCGACTTTTATTGGAAGCCCCTGCTCATTTTAATCTTTTTGAAAATTAGAAAGTGCAGCCTGTGAAGAAGCAAGAACGTAAATCATCTATTATTCGGAGATAAAATCTGAGAAATGTTCAAACATTACAATCTTTTTTAAATAATAAATAGTAATTGTTATAAAAATAAAATCTTTGACCATTGTATTTCGTATCTTATACTAATTATTTTTGTTATTAAAAATATGAAATCCCATTCATTTTCAATATGAAGTTGTTAAATGATATTATCTTTTTATAATTACGAATAACTTTGTTTGGTATGAGTTTCTAGGTATCGTTGGGTATGGCGTATATATTTACATAAAAACTCTGCATATAAATATCACATACATCCTTTAAAATATATATACAAATTTAAACATTCCTGTTTATGATTGAAATTAAAGCTCGTCTAGTGCATGAACTTATAAATTGTATTTAAAGCATCAAATGAAGAAATTCAAGAATGAATGTGTTTATTATATGTAAATATAGAAAAATCACTTATAAATTATAAAATATTTGCAAGCAAATAACTTTCAAAGGTTCAATTGAATTTTTTTGGGGGAAACTTTTGGTTTGATATTTAATTCAAAAATAAAATAGCACCTTTAACTCAAAGCCAATGTGTCATCTATCGGGGAAATAATAAAGTATTCCTTTTTACTGTGATAAGTTCATAACATCTTATCCACATACAAATTGTATTATACGAGTATGTTATGATCAATATCAAAAAGGATTCAGTTTGCTAGGGGATATATTTTGTACATCCTTAGCATTTATTTTCTACTTAAAAATATTATCTGAGGGAAGTTTTTATAATAGAAAAAAAGGGAATTATCTCTATGTGTATTTCTTAAAACTCCTCCTCAGATTGTTCTTTTTATTATGACGCATCCATAAATCTTATTCGGACACTTTTTGCAATTAAGATTTGCTACTCTCTTGTTTATAGAAAAAAAGTATATGTATATAATTATGCGTTTGAGGTTGGTTATTGATACTTGAAAAATGTTTAGTAAACTGAAATTAATGCCTCCAAAAAAGTAGGAATTGTTATTTTTAAAATAAGGGCTGTGTCTCATATTCATGTTTTATTTTAAACTACAACTTTAGATAAATAATAGTAAAATATAGTCCTTTCACCGGCACACTAATATTTTTTAGCATAGATAGGGCAGCACTCATCAAAATCAAAGTTTAGGTTTAGTATTTTAACACCACATTAGTTGCTTTTGATATTTAGTATGTCCATTAGGGGGTATTATTGAAACCTAATATAAAGATATCAAAATTTATCCCCCGCGAAAGTTGCGTCATAAGAAACTAAATGATCGTAGAAAAATGGATTTTGGTTTGACACTCCACTTACCCCCCCCCCCCCAAAGTGTGTTTAAAGGTTTCGTTATGAAGCAAAACTTCTTTGTCGTTACTTATTTTGGGAAAATTTAATTTTAAAAATTTTAGCTATGATCCATGTATGACTTTGTTATATTTTGAAAATTTTCGTCAAATAATATTAAAAGCCAATAAATGAACATAAGTGCTGACGCACCAACCATTTTTAAATAACAGCTCCTACTAGGGTTCTTTCATGTTTCAAGAAGGAAAAAGAAAAAGAGGGTACTCATGTTGATGTTTTTAAGTTATTTTTAAATACGTTTGCTCTTCACATCTTAATTTTAATACAGTAACGCCCTCACATGGTTGAAATTATAAATCTATGACGTTGATTATATCCATAAGCTTTTGCAGATAATAATAAGGGAAAATAATTTTATGTATCTTATTAGTAAAGACTATTTGAATAAATATGTAATAAATAAAATATATTTGATCATTCATGAAAATATGTCATATTACAAAGAATCGTAATTTACATATTTAGGGCGGATTATACTCTTAATTTTATTTCGAATATATTTTGCATCTTTTAAATATCAAATTATTGTAAAAGGCAAAAATATTACTTACTTAAACTAAACACCAAGAAATACTAAAATACTAAAAAGTGTATAATATCCAACTATTAAGAATTAATGAATGAATTCATTTCCTGATATGATTAGAGCTAATGATTATGTTGAAAGCATCATCTGGGATAAATGTAATTAAATCGATTAAGGTATAATTTGGATGGTCTTTGTTCATATGTAGAATATAAAAAAACAATCGTTTAAAGGGAGTGCAATAACTATTTGCGTACAAGCGTGTTTCAATTCTCAATGTTGAGGGTGCAGGTTCGAATAGTCCCGAGAGGGAAAAAAATAAAAATGGTTCAGCTATGCACCTTATATGACCTCTTAGTTTTAATATTTTTAAAGACGTTGTCTTATATAATCTTGCCTTTCTGTAGAGTCCTTTTATTCATTAGACGTTTGAGACAAACTTCAGCAATTTAATTTTTAGTCACTCAGATATGAAAAGAAAAATATAGGCGCCTTTATGATGCATCTGTCCTCTCCTTCTATGAAGACCCTTTTTTAAACATATAATATACACATACCTACTGTAAATACTTTCTTTACTTATTTTTCAGAATTTTTTGAATGAGCCCTCTTGACTTTTTTCTTTTAAAAATATAGAAAACTTGAATATCAAATAGTTTCTTAAAATGAGTTCTCAATAATAATAATATCTTGTATATTCACTTAAACAAAATATTCCATTTTTTTCTCCAAGACTATACTTTTCAGTTTTCAACTTTTTTGAACCAATATGGAAAATACTTTGAAGTATGTAACTGACCTATATAAGGAAAACAAAAAATAGGATGCCTAATTTATGGAAGCAAAATAGCCTTGTGTCTGCATTCTCTTTATATATATAACTATATCTCAAAAATATCGGGGAAAACGATAAGAAAATTTAAATTGTTATATATGTATATAACAAAGGCTTTAGTAAGTTAACTTAAACTTTAGTCCAACATTTTTTCAAATGTTTGGTCGGAATGCCTAAATGAGCCGTTACCTATATTCCATACTATTAAATGCTACCCGGCGTTGCTCGATATCTACCTTGATCTAATATTTATTTGGCACCTAACACTTATCCACAAAAAGTTGATCAATATATAACTATGTGCTTAGGAAATACAGAGTACCGAACAACAAAAAACCGGATTGATTTTTAATGAGTATACTATGTCAACTGCATAATCAAACCTATTTCCTACATACCCTTGCATAAAATTTTGCTCTCAACTAACGCACCTTATCAAGATATCGTAGAAAACCTTTTTTCGCATACAAAAACATACAGAAAACAATTTTCTAGGACTAACCAAATAGTCCAAAAACATCTTTAAGCCTTCAATTCATCCATAGAAAATTTGCTGCAAATATAACTTGACAGTTTGGTATGTATGAAATGGCTTATATCAATGTTTATTTGTTATGTCTGTATGCACTATGGTAAAATAGCAATAAATACTTAAGTAAGTTAGCAATTTTAAGAAATCGCAAAAACTTTTTGTGGATAATGGTTTTTCGGGTAGTGCCCACAACCACTTTAACATTTCCTGAGCCCTCAAAATTGTTCATTTAAAACGGCGTCAAGATCTAATGAATCGTCAGGGGGATACAGGAAAATGAACAAACGGACGAACAAACTTATTTTATTAACACAAAAAATAAATATTACAGATTTTTTGCGCCTATGGTTCGATTGAGGTATATCTGTGAGGGTATGAACAAGAATTAGAGGACTTAAATTACTCAATCGAGCCTAGGATCTTTTTAATAAGGTTAATAAATATCGGGAGGTGAACACGCTTATTTACTGAGTTTAATATTTTTTATTCATATTTCTGTTGATAACTGATTTGAATACTCTTATTTAAAAGGATGATATCAATAAACGAGTTTATCAAAATATTAAGAACACACCAATAATTTTGTTTTCTTTTTCGAGCTATTTTAAAATATACATTTTTGGTGGTGTTTTTGGAGATGCTACAAAAATATTAAAGAAAAAAAATAGAGAGAGATAAATATTCTCCTCAATTGATTTTGCTAATATTTCCTACAGCATCTGTATGAATACAATATATAGTCATAATATCAATTTAGTTAAAGAAATTAACTTGACAAAAGCAGACTTTTGCTCTAAAACTTTATGATCTATATATAAAAAGATAGAACTAGCAATCTATTTTTCCAATAATATATTTAGTTTCCAAGCTTCCTAATGGTGTATTATTTCAACAGATGACGTTTGATTTATTGATGAATAAAGTTTAAAGCATATTCTTTCATCGTTGCCTATCAAATACAACTTTGATTATAATAAACTTGGACTTGATATTCAAAAAGTTTATGATGAGATATTTACAAAAAGTATTTGCAATATAATGCTTCAAAAATTTTTGTATTAAACGCTAAATAATACAACACATTATTCACATAAATCGTAACACATTAACTTATATCTAGAATACTATTAACTATTATTTTCTTCAAAATATTCTATAAATAATATTGAATTTGTAGCATTTATGGGAAGAAAAGAAAGATTGTGTTTTTTTTGCAGGGATTCGCTTGAGACATCAAAAACATTTTTTATTAGAATGCATATATGTGTAGAAGTTCTGGATTATCTTTAAATATTATTTTTAATATGCAAATGAGAAAGTAAATATATTATTTACTTATGTACTGGAACGTACCAGGATGGAATTAATTTTATTACAACAAAAACCCGGTATTTTATTTATAAAATGAGATCTAACGAGTCCCTCTTTCTATTCTTTATACTTCTTTAATAGATTATATTGTTAATAACACGCCATTTTTTATGCTTTTTATGAAATATATGATTTGTACTTTGGTACAAAAAACTGAATTGCTAAAAAATTGATTTTGTTTTATTTAAGCTAAGTAGTTAGCAAACGTTGAATAGTCATACAGTCTCTAAAACCATTGATCACATACTTTTACAATTTATGTTCAGAATTTATATATCAAAGACCAAATACTTTAATGAAGACAAAATATAACATAGTTTTGTTGGTTGCCTTAAAGTATCGCATTATCCAGAAATACACATCTCGTAAAATCTATATTCAAAACATACACACGATCTTGAAAGGCCTTTTAAAATTAAATACAGATAGTCAGTTACATAAGTCTTTGGTAAATTAACGTTGTATGACTGATATACCAGGGAATTTCAATAACGGCGTAATATGCCATTAATTTAATTATAAATTTTGAAAAAATGTTAATAACTTTACACAAAAGTCACAACCATGTTTTTTTTAAATAGAAAAAGCAATCAGTAAGAAAATCAATAGAGTTTAAAGAGGGTGGATCGTGGAGTTTCATATCAGTAAAAAAGAATTAATTGTTTCTATTTCCTCTGCTTCATCTTCGATCCAGCCTAATAAAAAGTGTCTATTGAAGTTTGAAAATGAATATAATTCATTGTTTAAATGGATTATTTACCACCCATAATTCAATAACTTATGCTTTCAAACTTAAAAAACAATACACTCTTAATTAATGTTTAATTTACCTCAAATAAAACTAATTAATCTATATTGTTGATATGGTTTCATGCCTATTCAATGTTCTTACTATTACTGAGAGTATTTATTATATATAATTTATGAATAAGCCAAATCACACTTACAAAATGAATGAAGTTCAGTTTTTTATGGAAACACGAAATTGATTATCTAAAGAAATGCATTTTGCAATATTTTGTAAGCTTTATGAAGCCTTTCTATAGGTATTAATGATCACAGTTATTAAATTCTAGCGAGGGTATGAAAATTGATATTTCACTGTGATTGACTGCAAGATAAAAACGAAAGATTAGTGAATATAACGGCCCAAAATGCCGCACCAGTAAAAAATCCCAACCATGATTGCATGCCATTAAAAGTGATGGTCACGAGGCAGACAAAGCTTTCTTTGTGCACGACAATGAAATATATCTGAACCAGAATGATTTGCCATATTTAAATGTATAGAAATTATTTAATTAAAAATACAAAAATGCAGAATAACGGAAAAAATTAGAATCACTTTTCCCCTGCATATTGTTAAGCTGAAGGTTGCTATATTAGGGTTGGGCAAATCAACAAAACTTTTTAAAGCCCAGTGGTTTCTATGGCCAAATTTTGTGTACAATCCAAATCTGGCAATTTTTTTGATCTCAGTTGATGTCTTACGTCGCTAACACTCAAAAATTAAAAATGGCCGCCAAAATGAAAAAAATTGACCCAATTTTTTTAAATATGAAATAGTACTTCCAGTATGTCGTTATATAGGTTTTCTTGTTCAAGGAATTAAAAAATAACACTATTAAGTCATAAATCATTTTTATTAAGAGGTTCACAGAATATTTATTAACTTTCCTATACAAATTGGAGGTACAAATAGGATTTCAAGATATTAACATGAAGCACCATAACAATAGTTCAGTATCACATATCTATATAACACCATTCCCTCAGCCTTAAACATTGTTTGAGCAGTGTGTTTACATCTATAATCAGATCTGACTCTGGCTTGATATAATTCTTAATTGATTGTTTTAGTGCAGCACATGAAAACTTTTCCATTTTAAATCTCCCGTCCACTTTGATTCTTCTCATTTGACGAATATCTGGTGCCAGTGTAGCTCTTAAGTAGCCTATTTCTGACAGCAATTGTTTTTCTGTCAGCCTTTCAATCAAGTCAAGAGAATCTCTTGTAACTGGGCCTTGGTGTCCCTTACACATATCAAGTAACTTCTTTGTCTTTTCCGTTTTTTTTTTTTTGAGCTGCTCTTTCTTTATTAGTGCTAATTTTTGGAGATTTTGACGGTGTGCAAATAGTTGGATTCAACGGTTCTAACAGCGGTTACATTTGTTGACGTTCTTGTCCATTTCTATCGTTTTTTGCTTTTCATCGTCACTCAGCTTTGAGAAGGATGGATCTGTTAATAATATATGAGTGGCCACAACATTTTTGCGAAAATGAGTGAGTACAGATGTAGATTCTCCACTTGTTGCAATACGGACATCCAATTTCGTAAATTCAGACTCAGAGACCAAGTTTTGTAATTGCAGTTTGGTTTCATCAATATCAACAGACCCTTCCTCACTATTGGTTTGCCGGGAAAAAAATCATTTCTGCCAACTGTCGCTCTAGTGTATCTATCACCTCATCAAGTACCGCGCCATTAAGTCTTCTTTGTCCATCATCTGTACGTACAAGATTATCTCTTTTCCGCTTCAGGTCTGGTAACTTTTGTTGAAAGAATGATCGTATTCGCCCATTTCGATTTTTTTTTTCTTCATTACCTCGTCCATCTATCCCTAGAAGATCCATCAAAGGGAAAATGAAATCTCCACCGAGGTTTTCATATATTTGGGCACAGCAAAGAAACCAGCCATTTTGTATATATGTCGAAACTGCTAATACTAGCTTGTTTGCATTGGTATCGACAACAGCGTCAAAGAAATCTATAACTGACTGTCAACGTGACATAAAGTCTTTGGCAATTTCTGCAATTCTTCCAAATCTATTGACTTTAAAGCCTCTGAATCCATATAATGTTGGCTGCATTGACAATTATCCCTTGTATGTCGCCAGGACTAGTCAGCCAAACACTGTATAGTACATCGAATAATTTTTCATTGATATCTTTGCGGCTGTTACGGACCTTAAATTTCGGAAACTTAGTATATTCACAGCCTTGTAAACCACAGCTTTGATGTGATGTTCTTGTATTATAAATGGAAAGATCCTCAAGAAAAGCACTAAATCATGTTTAAGCTGTTATATTTGCAATCCTTGACCATAAAAACCCTAGTTAGACATCTTACATATGGGGTTTGTTATAAAAAAAATTAAATTTTCACTGAAATTAAGTCATTTTGGCGGCCATTTTGAACTTTTGAGTGTTAGCGACGTCAAACGTCATCGTATCCCAAACAATTGTCAGATTTGGAATCTGCATACAATTTGGCCATAGAAACCACAATGCTTTCATTCATTTTCACAAAAAAGGTCAAATTTGCCCAACCCTAGCTATATATGCCTTTGAAACAATTCAAAACATTGCAAAAAGCAAAGCACCTTATTTTTAAAACATGACTTCAAAATATATTAAACACTTGCATTCATTTGTTTCCTTCATTAGTTTTTTTAAATTGTTGCTTAAGGAGGTGAAGGCAATTAATATAATACTTCGTATTTCAATGCTCGAATACAAATATATTAATTTGTGCTGATAAAAGAAAACCATTTTGGGTTTCAAAGGAAATTAATGTACTTTACATCGTAGAGATTTTACTTCTTATCTTTTGTAAGTTCAATCAAGAGAAAATAATAAAAGAGTAAGCATTTTTAATATTTGTGTTTAAGAATCTCTTTTCTAAGGAAGTTTAATGAATTAGTGAAGCTTTTATCACTTCGAAACTCTCAGTTATCGTCCCTATCTTACCTATAAATAAAAGGATATAACGATATATTACTTACATCATAATATAATAGAAACATGGATAATTATAAAACTCAATACTTAAATATAAATATCATTATAATATAGTTGGGTATCTGTTAATTGAACTTTTTGAATTATACCACTTGGAAGAATTAGCATAGGCATTCGATGGGCTATGTTTAAAGATACATAATGATTTATAAAAGTGCTTTTTATACAAAATAAACTAGTTCAAGTTCTTATATATATATTTTTTTCTTCTATTTTCCCCCAGGAGTATATGCGGTTAAGCTTCTCATGGGTAACGGAAACTGCAATTTAATGCAGCAACCCGTTAGGTATATACCCTAAAGGTGAGGTATATTTCATTTACATACAAACGGTGAACAAACAACAATAAACATCCAAAATAACATACTAAAATACATACTAAAAAACGTTGAAAAGCACATATACTCGTATCAATTAAATTACAACTATTGTTTAAAAAATCATTGAAGAATTTCGTCATCTAAGAAGACATCCACGAACTGGCACGTGTTGATGAGAGCCCTGATGAAGTGGGAAACATCACCCTTACTCCAACGATAGTCCCCACGATCCTCGGTAATGTTCCTCCTTACACCAGCAAGGGCATCACAGCTGTTGACAAAGTGAATGGGAGACTCTCGTTCCTCTCCACAAAGCCTACAAGAGTCCTCATCCGCCAATCCCATTTCCTTTAGATGTTTTTACATACAATATGGCCAGACACAAAACTTACAATATTCTGAATTGAAATTCTCGTGTGTGTGTGTAACTTCCATCTTTGTTTCAGATCAGGCAAGAAGAATTTTGTTTGACGGCAACTTTGTTCACCATTCCATTCTTTCAGCCATAACAATCGAGTCTTGTTTTCAATTTCTCTTATTAATGTTATTTGAGGGACTTCGACGCTAGATGGAGATATCATACTACATCCCATCTTAGCTAAGGCATCCACAAATTCATTGCCAGTGTTGTCGTCATGGCCCTTAATCCATTTCATATATATAGTCCTCTTCGACCTGCTCATTTCATTCAATATTGCATTTTGCTGTTTTGTAAATAAGCCTCTTCTCTGTGATACAGATTCAATGGCAGCCATACTGTCCACATGGAATGTTACTGGGGAGTCGTGGTATTTTTTCATTACATTCAAAGCTCGTACTGCCTGTAGAATTCCTTCCAACTCTGCTTGAAACACCGTGTTGTACCAGTTAAGATTTCCGCATCCTTCTTGAATGGACTGATCTCCAAAGGTAATGCACCAGCCAAAACCAACTCCATCGCTCATCTTCGACCCATCTGTAAAAATATTCAGGCATTTGGGATCCACATTTAACTTCTTGGTAATTTCAAATGGAGGCATGGAATATGATTTGTGGACATTTTTTTCTAATGGAGTACCGTATTTTTTCAGTAGAGTCTCAGTTGAAGATTACCTCATGTTTCCCATCCAAGTCCTTAAATTACACTGATACTAGAGGACTGTGGTGCATAAATAAAATAATTTCATTAAATATAAGGGGTGGCAGATCTCGTCATCCCCGTCATGCGTTGATGAAATATCTTTTGTTAATGAAGCCTGATTTATTATGTTTGCAAGATGTCAAATCCAAAGTATCTTCTTCTTGTATAAATACACGTCCTTTTTGTCTTCCACAAAGTTATTATAATTTTTTTACTGGTTCGGAAAATTCCAGAGGTGTACTGACTTTTATCTCCAAAAAATTAATATTCCATCCTGCACAAAAGAATACACCGGTGTCAGTGATTGGCATCAAATTTTAATAAATTGTGATGGTTTTAATTTTATTTAATTAACGCCTATGGGCCTAATCAAAAGTCATTTCCGTTTTTTCAATCTATAATAAATGAGAATAAAGCTCGTAGTTACCCTATTATGATTTTAGGTGATCTAAATGTCGACCTAGATTTCCCAAAAAGATATGCAAATAGTCCTATACTTCATAATCTTATCCTCAGTCTGAACTTGGTTGACACACTGAACGTCTTGAATAATGAGGACAATATTTCTTGGTGCAGTGGGAATCGTTCATCACGTATAGACTACGCTCTTCTCTCCCCTCTTCTATTCTCGAAGTTAAAAAGTGCTCAATATCTTCCAGAACTATCTTCGGACCACCGAGTCATTGAGCTTTTATGTCATCATGCTTCCTCGCCAAATAAGTTTTATTTACCTAAGTGGATTTTACATGACCCTTAGTTTTCTTGCTCGTTGAATTCTATTCTAGTCCTTTTTTATAATAAAACTTTTAGTGCAAATAAGACAGCTCTCGCCCTCTTATTTTGTGTACGTCAATCAACAAAGAAGTTCGTTAGGCGTCATAGAAGGAGAGCTCGCGAATTTCAGACGAATATATTTGAAATATTAAAAATGGTTCTCTATTCTGGAAAGAATATTTTGCAGACAGT
Source organism: Caligus rogercresseyi (assembly GCA_013387185.1). Classification (NCBI taxonomy): domain Eukaryota; kingdom Metazoa; phylum Arthropoda; class Copepoda; order Siphonostomatoida; family Caligidae; genus Caligus; species Caligus rogercresseyi. The sequence continues at coordinate 28,542,869 of CP045894.1, read as the reverse complement.
GTAAATTCGTATCGGCTATCTGATATTATAGAGGAAGAATTTGAGAGGAAAAAAGCAGTATAAAATTTACCGCTCCATCACTTTAAAAGTACAAATAATAATCGACAAAGACCAAATGCCAAATTGAGTAGAATTTTTTATAAAGGGAGGTGCATCACTAATATCCATGAGATTTTATCTTGTTTTCGTGAGGACTTTCAGGCCACTGTTAAAGACTCTCGACCAAATTTTCCCCATAAACTTCGCCACAATCCTTCCTTTTCCCTGTTCTCCATTGAGTCTTTAACTAAGTATATAAAGGATAAATTTAAAAACAACAAGGCCTATGGCCCTGATGGTTTTGGTAGAAAATTGTTCACACATTTTCATGAGGGAATTGTCCCTTTTTAGTAAACATAGGTAAATCCATGGAGGAGAAAGTGTTTTACCAAGTCTTATAACTAAAGGAAAGATTGTTTTAATCCCAAAGAAAGGCAATGGCACTGATATTAGCCACTGGCGTCCCATAACTATTTTAAATGAGTCTTACCGCATTCTAGCTGGCGTCGTGGCAGTGAATTTAGAACCTGTTCTGAATAAGAAAATTGGCCACCATCGAAAGGGATTCTTAAAGGGAAGAAAAGCTAGTGACATTGCTACAAACATTTGTTGTGCCATGGACTGTATTGCCTCCAGACAATCGTTTGGGGCCATTATAGCAATTGACTTTCGAAAAGCCTTTGACACGGTATCACATCTCCATATTTTAAAAATGGTAAAGAAAAATCTTCCAAAACATCTTATCAATCAATAAGGGCCCTAATGGATCTTCCTCCATTTCTATTGACGATATAGAAAGTTCTCCTATACGACTCGATAAGAGCTGCCGACAAGGATGCCCCGCGGCTCCCCTTCTTTTTGTAATGGCAATAGAAGACTTGGCTCTCTCTATTAAAAGGAAATATGGGTTTTTTGGAGTTTTATTCGGCAACACACGGCATATTATTGATTTATACGCAGATGATGTTCTTGAATATAGAAGCCAAGTCAGAGGCTCAACTTTTAAAGAGGATAAGTAATTTTAGCATATTTTACTAAATTTGGCAAACGTTCAGGTCTACTTTTAAACAGAAACAAAACCACAATTTTGCCCCTTGGTTCCTGGTCTCCAGTAAGGATTTTAGAGTTGCCGACTGTCCAGTGGAGGGAAGGATTAAAATTCTAGGAGTTGATTATGATAAAAATGGCGAAACAGTTGAAAATTGGAACTCAATGAGGACGTGTGTTTTTAAAGAATTTTATCGTGGAGAAAATTGAATCTTCGGTCTAGAATCGATAATTATAATAATTTTATTGTTCCTTCGATTTTATATAAGGCATTTTATATACATATATGTACATAGGTATATATATGTTATATATATATATATATAATGGTAATTCTCGCAAACTCCCTTAAAATATAGTTTTTTTTGTTGAAGTACATTACATTTTCTTTCATGTTCCATCTTGTAATCAAAGGACTTATCCATTTATTGTTCATATAGTGAAACAATATAAGCAATCATGCTTTTCCTCTCAAGAATAGAGGGCGATACGATTACTTTTTGAATACATTAAAGTACCTTAAAGCATTTCTGAACTAAAAGGTGATTGCAAGATTAAAAACTTTAAAAAGAAAAAATAATCGCTAAAGTGTGATTTAAAAATATCAAACTAAATATATTTTTCAAATTACTTTGAGGCTTGAAATAAAGTTAAATAAGTTTGAGATTGAATAACTATTGATCTTAGAGATAAAATGTACATTTCGAAATATAAATTTATTTTTTATGAAAAAGTATCCAAATATTTCTGCTTTTCCCCACTTTACTTGTTTAAATGTGGCTTATAATAACTTAACATAGCTCTTTCGAAATTCTTTGTTACTTTTTTATATTAATTTTAATATTGAAGTTTTCGTATTTTATTCAATTACATATGTTGAGTTTGTTTTGTCTATTTGATTCGATTGAATGACCTACAAATGGATATAAATAACAATTGCAGCTTTGAAATTAGTTTATCAAGACGTTATAATTTTTGCTCTTTCTTTTGATCTTCTCTTGTCCCCTACTAACCTCGAAACAAGCGTATCTAAAATACAGAATCTCCTTTGGACTCTATTATGTGGGCGAAGGAAAATATGCAAGATATGTAATGACAAACAAGAGAAAACATACTATATCTTCAGAGACTACTCTCGGCTTAACAGGATTAGGATTTGATGGACGAGGTTTTTAAGGAGGTCCTGGAAAGAAAGAGTTCCGGGAGGAAAAATATATGGATGTTCCCCGAATCTTATGTCCATAGAATTGCCTCCAAGTGCATTGCAAAACTTCAGACTATGATCGCCATAACAAGATTAAGAAGATCGACCCCCATCAATCTATGGCAATCGCTGCATTTAATGAATTTAAATTTTTAGACATTATTTAAAATTGTTTTTTTTTGTTACACAACGTGGATGTTTATGTGTGTGTTTTGTTATTATTACTATTATCAAACTTAACTATTTTATTACATCATACTTGTTGATATTATTTTATATTTTAATTGTTAAAAAGGCTGTTACATTTTACAATTAGTTTTAATTTACTTTTTATATGCCTGTTATTATATGTGTGTAAAATATATATATATATTATATATATATATATATTTGTGAAATAGGTTTTTTTAAAGATATGTTCTGTTATATAATAGTTGGTGACTTTAGATTAGAGATCTAATTTTAAACTAAAATGTTTATATATATATTGTTATATGTAATATCTTTAACTCAATAAAGTCTTTAAAAAACAAAAAAAGACGTTATAATTTGACATAAAAGAAATAAAAATTTATTTATAGCAATTTATAGTTTTTGGTCAATTTATTATAATAATAATAATTATAAAAAATCTATTTTTTTTGTTAAAAATTGCTACTTCACTATTTAATAGGCAGCATTATACGAATGTGTTTATAAATATTTATGATCATATTATCCTTGTCTTAGCTCTCTTCTGGCAGTTAAATGAGTGTTGCTGAATTATTATTTAACTACTGAAACATGATTTTCAATAGATGGAAATAACTTTTAATCAAAATGGTGGGACATATAAATTTTGTCCATATTTATCTATATAATAATTCACCAATATCTGTCCGTCTGTATGTCCGCACGCTATCTCATCCCACATTTATGGTCAGATTTGAGCTTTGAAGGTACCTATAGAATCCTTGGGTCAAGACGGACCCAATAAAACTATTTGCAAAGTGATGGGACCAGAAACGAAAAAAATCAGACCTTGTCTGATTTTACTACCTACTTTTCAAGGTAAAGAGAGGAAAAAAGAAAAAAAAGGGAGGAGGAGTTAGAGAAATAGAAAAAGAAAAAAGCATCTCATATGACTTAAAACATATTCTTTGTACAAAGTCAAACCTTTTTACGAGGAATGTTTGTACAAAACAGAAAATTATTTTCTCTCTCCTCTCTTTTATTCTTTTAGGTCTGTTTCACTCACAAACTAGCTCCAAAACCTACCCATACCCGAAGGACGAACATATGGGCGCCGTAGGCGCCAAAATATGCGAGTATATATTATTGTTATGATATAACAAGTAAAAGAAGTAAAGACTTCATTGTAAAAAAGCCTTTTGGTCACAATATATTTTCGTATTGTTATTTACGTTTTATGTACTGTTTACACAAAAAACAAGAGGAGGTAAGATCATTATTACAAAAGCACTTTTTTAAAGCCCATTAAAAACTATACAAACAAACAAGTAGTAATATTTTTTTGGGTAAATTTGTTAATTCCTGGGGTGACACTTGAATCTCAGAGAAGTCCGTCAAAATAGATATTGGCATAAAAAGAATACAATAAATACAATTATCGCATTAATCTTTGATACTTTTTTGTCTATTTGATTCAACTGAATTTCATCCACGACGATATACATTATAGCGCTAAATTAGTTCAACGGAACCTAGGATCTTTGCCTTTAGGTACATCAAAAATGCTCCTCCCCACTTGGAAGTTCAACCTGCGTCTTCAAAATTGATAGTCAATCTACATATTGTTCAATGTTCAATCTGTAGGAATATATTTCAAAAAAGAGTTATAAGAATGTCTAAAAATAACAAATAAGCAAATGACGAGACATGTTATGCTATAGATATACGATAAAATATGGATAGTAATGTTTAGCTGAAGCAAATTGTATCGATTTAACATATTCAGAACGATTGTGATATATATAAAGAAAAAAGTGATGACAAAGTGATGAAATAAAATTCTTTACAAAATAAAAAGTCTCTGTCTTCTTCTTGGCGCCAAAAACGAACGACGAACGATAGGAATTTTTGTCGTTGTTCACCGTTCGCGAACGACGAACGATTAAAAATGAACGACAAATGAACAAGTCTGATATATATATAAATATAATTTTTTTTAAATCCAATTTTGTAATCAATATTAAGTGTCTGGTGAAGACTAAATGAAAAACTACAGAAGAGTGTTGACTCAATGAATAATGCCAGCTGCTATTTATTATTATTTTTCTTTACCAATCGCTGTTAATACAACGTTTTTAGGTTCAAACGGTTTTTGAATAGATTATTCATACACATAGATGTTTAGATGATTAAATGTGAAATGATGATCTTAGTGTGGGTATAAAATTGTCTCACTACTTCAACTTTGTGGAGTTGTTGGAAATGCCAAAAGGAACAAGTGATTAATTTTTGCATCTTTGAGTGCAGAATTAAGATGCAAAATGAGCTAAATACTAATAAATATTCAAGTTTGGCTACTCTGCCAATAGATGTCGCTGTGCTGTGAAATGGGTGCCGGGAGCGTCTTCCTCTCGGAATTTCCGTCGAGGGGAACCCTCCCCCGTCCCTCTACGCCGCCCCAGTCGTGAAAAACCCGCCTCGGAAGGCTCATAAGGACCCCGTGACGGCGGAGGTTTACATTCTCTGAGTGTATATATGCCTCTAGTTTATGTTTGTTATTTCAGCAAGTCAAGCGAGAATATATAATGAATGAACATAAACAATAGTAGTACCAATATGAAGCTTGATATATTATAATAGTTAATATTGTTGTATAACAATTGGCTTATTGTCATTATTATTCATTATATATATTATTCATTATTTTATTTTGAGATATTTAATCCTTGTAAAGATTAAATGTTTTTTATGTTAAATAATGAAAAGGGAAATGATTAATTTGTGTATTTATATGAAATATCTTGCGTGCAATAATATTTAATGGTAGTTATATTAATCTTTTTAGATAGAAGGATCGGGGATATGGTGTTTTTTTCGTTCATATATGAAAGGATGGTGCATTGGAGGTGAGTATATTTGTTTGTCAAGTTGTAAATGAATGAATCGTGTGAATATGTTACGTTATGGCAGGAATGATCCCATTGAAATGAAATTATGCTTCAAAGATTGGCGTTAATGAACCGTATTACTATGTAAAATAATCAATTTCAATGTAATAAAGAGCTCATTTTTCATTTCCTTTTTTGCTCATGCTCTTTATATTTTAAGTTTTTGGTCGAACTTTTTTGTGTTAAAAATTTGCTTAAATAAAATAAATAAACTAGGTATGTTTAAACAATGCCACCTGATGTTTTTCTCCCGAAGTAAAAAAATGAATTTCCGGTTGGCTGTTGAAGATTTCTCGACGATTCATGGTTTGAAATAATCAAATATTAAACATATATTAACATTGATTAAAGATCCTGGTTGCAATAGTAATTTATCTATTTATATGTATATAATATATTTTAATAACAACGGAAGCCTTACTGAAGGAGATAATAAATATATTATTATAAATATAAAAGTAACAAAAATAATAATAATAATACAGTCCGAATGGTCAAGAAAAGAAAGAAACCATTATTTTTCTTCAAAAGTTATATGATTATAAGTAAATAAACAGTGCATTTACTGCTTTCATATACCATATATTATGTAGGATTTGAGAGCTTCCTTCCTAAGAAATAATCTCTTCTTTCACATTCCCAAAATATGTACATTTTCATATATACAAATATGTGCCCAAATGCATCCAAAATAGAAATTGAATAAAAGAAGAAGAAAAAACCAGGGATATGAATAAGCAGAATGTCATTGTTTATGAATAACTTTTTTAATACTCATACAGAACAGTTATTAAATCGCGTCATTTCCGACTAAAATGAGCATTATTATTGAAGTATAGCTAATTAAAAAAAAACATTTTTCAATGGGAATGAAGTAAACAAAGACATATCCTTCTCAAGGAGCGAATCTAAACGCCCAATATTTAGTGTTTATAATGCTTCGATAGAGAAAACACGCTTTTCCTAGGATTTATTTGACCTTCAAATTTTATTGAACAAATATTTGTTTGCTTTTTTTTGTTTATCATCTTTTATTTCCCTCAGATTTTTTGGTTGAAGTGCAACACTTCTGATATAAAGAAAGGACGTGTTCAATGTTCAGGGCTGGTTTGCCTGCCGAGACAGTAAGGTCAATATGGAAATTATCCTAAGTTCGACCGATTAATTTTAGTCCTATAATTTTTATTCATATACTCACAGATGTAATTCAGTGAAACAATATGATAATATAATATGTATATGTAGGTGTTTGTGAATAATTTAAGATTTTTTCGGTTAAAAACATTTTATTTGGTAATATGCGAAAATGTTGTAATATGTACAAATAAAATACAATCAAATTATTTACATGAAACAAAATAAAACTATTCAGGACAGTTACGAAAATACATAAATGAACATTTTATTCAACATTTACTGCCTTGAAGAATAAATAACCTTATACAAAAGGACACAACATTTATTAAATTGATAAAAAACTCGAGAAGTCTATTTAAAATCCTTTTGATGGTTTTCATGTAGAACTTTGATCTTGCCTTCACGTATTTAAATATTACGACTAGTAAAATTAAAGTAAGGAAAGCGTATTTTTTTTTAATTTAAATTTCATTAATTGCCTTTTTAATTAGCTGGCTGTTCTCATCGTTTAGGCAACAATTATGGACCACATAGAGGAGAATCAAGCATATTTCCTTCTTCAACATATTTTTTTCTTTACCTTAAGACCCAGTTCATGAATATATAATGTGATCCTTGATGCTCATCTATTTTTTGCTTTGTTGAAGATAAGAGGGCTCTTGATTTCTACTCCCACTCCCTATTCACAAAAGAATATATTTAGTTATACATATTTATACCTGAGCTTGTTGATGGATTCCTTTTACATATGTTAGTGTAAGCTCCCCATACATACATACATATATACATACTCATATAAAACAATCCATCAAGAGTCCTACTACTAATAGCGGTGGCCCCTTTAGATCATTTTAATAGTTTTTTCATCAACATTGAATAACGATATACATTGAGAATTTTCCTTTCTATATTTATCCATCATCATTCTTTTACTCCAAAATATTAATGATATGAATACATTAAGGAAAATTGGGTTGATTTATGCTCGGGCTGACTACTTTATTTTCGTGACAATATTAAAAAATAGACCTATGTCCTGCAAAGTTGACTGACTCCCTAAGCTGCTAATAGGAATTAAATTTTTCATTTAGGTATATTTGTATATATATATATATATATATATATATATATATATATATATATATATATATATATCAGGGCATGCCGTTAAATTGGGACTGTTAAATTTAAGTAATATTTGGTTTGAATTTGGCGCCAATTACTACACCATTGGAATCAACAGACAATTTTCTTTCGTTTGACACTACTTGAGTTACTGTGGTGTGAGTGACAGCCATGGAGCAGCAAGAGAAAAGGTCCCATCATCGTTCTCGCCCTTGCCGGACGCACAGCTTCAGAGATTATCAAGGCCACCAAGCTCCCCAGGTCGACAGTATTCAGGGTCATAAAGGCCTTCAAGGAGGAGGACATGACAAAGAGGAAGAACTACAAGCATAAAAGTGATGCCAAGAGGTCTCCCAGGTTCTTAGCTGGCCTGAAGAGGTCAATTACGGCAAATCCGACAATTCCGATGATTACCCTTGCTAAGAACCGTGGTGTGCATGTCTCCACCATCCCCAAGGCCATTAACAAAAACCTGGGGATGAAGTCGTATGTCCAGAGGACCAGAAATCTCCTCACAGACAAGGCCAAGGCCATCAGGGCTGAGAGATGCCCCAATTTGTTGAACCACCTCAAACACGAAGGTGCTTCTGAAGTGGTTGTTTTTGTGGACGAGTAGAAGTTCGTTGTTGACGCCGAGATCAACAGGCAGAATTCCAGAGTGATTGCCTTTGAGCCCTCTGCTGTCCCTCCTGTCCACAAGACGAAAAATCTGATAGGTGTGATGGTCTTTGGTGCCGTGGCCAGCGACGGCAGCATCATGCCCCCCATTTCGTTGAGGCCGGCCTCAAGATCAACACTGTGGAGTACGTGCACATCTTGGAGGAGGTTTTTTTCTCTTGGATGGATGAGAAGTTTGGTCTGGACAATGTCATGGCATGGGTCCAAGTAGAATAATATCAATATATGTTACCTTATTAAACTTCTATTAAATTTCATCCAAGATTTAATTAATTATCTAATTACAGTCATTCTCGTTTTTCATAGTAACAGTCCTAATTTACCAGCAAAGGCCTGTATGTGCAAGATTTTTACCCATTACTTCCATGACCCCTTTAAATTTATTTTTTTTCGCTGAAAATTTGATATGTTATTCCTTTTAGTATAAATATGGATAATATTGATATTTTTTTTATCTACCGCCCCTCAGACCTTAGCAATGGCCGCGTACTTTAAAGTACGTGATGGAAGAACTAAGAAAAATGTGTTCGTTCTCTTTTTAACTTTTATTGAGAACCTAAGCATATCAAAATAAATATTTTCATTTATATACAATTCTTACAAATTATTTGCTTTATAACTTACGCAAATATCTATGAACAATATTTTATTTTCATTTACTTTTTTGTGTGGTAGTCCGTCAAGCATTGTGGGTGAAGACCCACATCACATCTTTAGCAGCGAAAAAAGGATCTCTTTTGCTTGCTTTCCTTTTCCTTACATTTTTTTGCTTTCCAACTCGTCTATAGAGGCGCTAGGCCTGCACCATTTGGACATTCAGAAACCAGTTGTATAATGCCCAATGCCATTTTTTAGTCCGCAAAGTAATTCTATAATTTGAAACTGAGTTGTCCAGCAAGCCAACTCCACCCATATTTTGACTCTAAACGATAGATGAATTAGGGCATGCTGTGGGTATCTTCTTCCGTTGTTCTCAGGCCCGGCGGGATGGGCGGGCCTGAGGGGTGCCAGGCCCGCCCACCGAGTGACGTGGGCCCAATCTTTTATGAATGTGCCAACTGTGCCCCCCCATAACAACTGTAGGCCCCCCCCCCCAAAAAAAAAGCCTTGGCCTGCTGCCGGATCTGGTTGTTCTCGATTGTATTTGTTCACATATCCAATTAGCTCTGAATCCAAAATGTTTGACCCTATGAAAACTGACCCTGAATCTTCCGCGCTGTAACGCACAAATAATTGTCAATATAAACATATTTCATAAAACCTTTGTTCGCCTTGTTCATTGATTTTTGTGTTGGTAGATTCAGATTTTTTTTGCCTCATCGTTCCAACAATTCCAAGGCCTTTAGATCCCAAATAATCCATAAGGTCAAGAGAAGTAAATATATTATCACAAACAATCTTATGGCCCTGTTTTAGATCAAGTTGCTCTACCATTTCAACGACCACATCTGGACCCTGTCCAAGTCCTCTTGGTGTAATCTTTGTATTTCCCCTATAGGGAAGACAATAGAGGAGCTCTCCAAATGGAGTACATGCACACCAGATCTTGAAACTGAAGCGTACTGTTTTTCCACGCAAAAATTGTTTGAGGGGATGAGGTCCAAAAATTTCACCATTGACTCATCGATCGAAATATGCTCAGTTCTTTGAACATACATTTTTGCAGTTTTATTTATGCCGTCCATCAAAGGTTGTATTTTCTAAAATGGATTTTTAGGATTTGGAATACTTTCGAAGTGTATCGTATTAGTTTTTCATGGTTCGATCTGGAGATACATTTTTTCCAAAGTTGTTGCATGTATCTTCCCTCGTTTCCCAATACATTATTTTGGAAGATGCTGTCATATAGCCACTCAAAAAGGCTCAAGCCTGACTTACCCTAATCATATTGATGTCTATAGAGAGAGCAAAATCGATGTCATTGTTTTTCATTGCCACTTTTTTCGTTTCATCTAATATCTTATCACATATTTCGTCCGTAATGAAATAATTTTCTTAGCAACCGAATTTACATCGACGACTCCACCAGTTTCTTCCACTTCATCGTCCTCATCACTTAAATCGTATGTCTCAAAAGGAAGGAAAATCACAATATCCGTTGGATTGTTGGAGGGTAGTCTTCAAGTAGATCCAAATTTCAATTGTGCTAAGTCCAGAAGTTCTGAATGTCCCAAAAAAAAATTATAACGATATAATATGTATAATAAACAAACATAAATTTTCAGGTCATCTTCCAACGCGTACTTTAAAGTACGTTCAAAATCTACAATATAATTTTGAACACAAAAACTACAATTACGACATTTTTTTTCATTGAGAAAAAAGTTTGGAACAATATCTTAAGTAATTAAAGAAAAAATATTAAAAATGTGACAATACTTACGTTTTTTTAATGGTTGAACTTAATGGGAGCACAGATTTTTTCATTTTGAAATATTGACTTTATTCTTTGACTATTTATAACAAACTAAATCAATTTTCGGTACAATGAAATATGAAAAAAGATTTAAAATTTTACGAAATGGGATAATCTTATTTACTTGATTTAATATTACCTTTGACTTTGAATAGGGGCTACTAAAATACATTCATATGAGTTAAATTGAGATGGTGGAGGTCCAAATAATCTTTATTGATGTAAAATATTTATAAGATGTACGTGCCCTTTCAAATTAATTGATTCTTAATTGCTCCTCATTACAAGAGAGAAAGAGTACACATAGTAATAATATATTAATACCTTAGAGGATATTAAATTACAATTTTCCTTACGACGCCTAAAGTATTTTTGTTGTCACGATTCATATATTACACTAAAATGGATTTTTTTAATACAGAGAGAAATCTAAACACGATATATACATATACAAAACTAAAAACGAATATATAACAAGAAAAATACAGCCTTTAAACAATCACATAAAAACAGATAGCAAAAAAAACCAGACATATAAAAATGTATTAAAAGTACAGGAATCTTTAAAAAATAATATCAAAAACATTTTTTAAAACATTTGATTTTTGATGCTACAATTGCTTTGGAGGGCGCTTTATTTATTTTTGACTCGGAAAGACAACATTAGAGTATTTCGTCCCGTGTTGATTATCTCCCCACAATAGAGATATAAAGATATAGAAAGCTTATTCCCTTCAATAGCAAGAAACGTCATTCAGCTGTCGCTATTGCCCAATATAAACAAAGTAATTTGTACTACGTCATCGTAAGCTGATCATAGAGATAGAAATATTTGTTTACCTTGGGCAGCATGACGTACTTATCTGAAGAGTCCAATAAGCTCTCTATGTCTTTATATCTCTATGCTCCAAACACACTCCTCAAAGGTCTTGTCCATTCTTTCCCAAAGCCTGTTGATCTCTTTGCAGTCTCTGAAGACGTGGGATATTGCTTTTTCTTTTCCACAAAATGGATATCACATAGGAATCTTTATAATAACCACCAAGATAATATGTATTTTTTTTAAATGTTGCACCACTAAAGTATTCTTAACTGTATAAATAGTCCAAAGTATTTGATTTATTAGCCAAACATATGTTCATAGTCATTTAAAAAAGAGACTTTTTCCTTATGTTTTTTCATCATGGGCATGAATTGTATAAGAGAGGAACCAAGGCACAGATGTTGTTAATAGGGGAACTTTAAATAAATATGTGAGCTACAACTTGATTAATATGGTTCGTTAGTTTCCCTTTTGACGTTTCAGAGCATCTACGACATACTTTGATTATCTCGTTTATTATAAGGAGATTTTGTCCGTGGAAAAATGGCTTTTTATTAAAAATCATATCATTTTAATGTCAAGCAAGTGCTATTTTCAACAAAATGATCATAAAACTCAATTACTTTACTTAGTCAGTGTAACATATTATAGGCGTGTACAATATATTATGCTTATATTTTGAGCATATTGCAACATTTTATCTTATTATGAAATAATTGAAGCAAAACTAATAAAAATATATTTAATAATAATAATCATTGACCTTTTTCGTAAGTCTTTTTACGATGTTTTGTTAGAACGTGCAAAGTTTCTTTATATACATATCTCTGTTGCAAAAACTTAAAGGTTTTTAAGATATATAAGTAATTAGCTAAGTGGGCTGTTCAATTCTTAATGTCGAGGGATGGGGGTTGATCCCTCTGAGAGGTATATATGGATCATTTGATTAATTTTATCGATATAATACGTAATCTTGTCCTTACAGATGCAACTCAATAGAACGGTATTAGTAAATAAATATACATTTACAGTTATAAAAACTTAGATTATTAAAACATAAAGTACTTTTTATGTGTTGGAAGATGCAAAATATATGAATAATATTTAATAAGTTGTTAAATAATTAATGAAAGATGTAACAAAATTTATTTGATTGTTTGTGCATTCCCAGTACATTCGGGTTTTAAAATTATGTTTTGCTGATTTGAATACAATTATGTGTTTGCAGTACATAGATAATCATGGAAAAGAGGTAGAGTTAGAGAGAAATAAATGAGAGAGAGAGAGCAAGAAAGAAAGATAGATCGAAAGAGCGAGTTAGAGATAGAAATGATATATATATATATATATATATATATATATATATATATATAGATAAGAACTACATTAAAAGACTCCTCTTTTTCCAAGTTCAAGAACCTGGGACAAAGGATTTGCCATTTTCCTCTTAAGCTATATATTTTTACATTTTTAAAGTACATTTCAATGAAAAGTAATAAAGTTGTAAATAACAAAAATATATTATTCTTAAATATATATCGGATATGAAAGTAAAGATCAGGAATAGCCAAAATAGTGAATTCTTTTACTGACTACTATTTTCAGACATTTTATTACTTTTTTTAATGATTATTCCATCTGGATGAAAGTAACTTTGATCTAGAAAGTTCCTATCCTCTGCCTCTTATATTACAAAGCAATAAATGTATATGACCCTTAACTTTTTCGGATACAAAAGAAACAAAGTAATAAAAAAAACTTGGAAAAAAATATAAACATATTATCTCTGTTTACATGCAATTCAGAGCATGCGTCTGAAATAGATCTAAATTAATATTATACCTAAATTTAAATTTGATAGCAGTCGTAAAATTAATGTGCATTGCTTGAATTGCATGTAAAAGTTGTTTAATACGAAGAAAAATAACTATAAAACATTTTTCCATTCAATTATGTCCTAAAGTGCGTCCAAAACAAAATCTTTTTTTGACTGCGGAAAATTCTCTTTTAAGCTAAAAAGGTTTGCGGATCAAGTTCCCATTCCATGGCATTTAAGAATTTCCAACGAAGAGTCATACGAAAAAGAATCAAATAAAATGGTGTAAAAGTTTTTAAAAGATCTTCAACTTCCTAAACATGGATAGGAAGGATAATGTCCTCAGTTAAAAAGGTCAAATATGACAAACGCTTCACAAACTCAGGACTATTATTCTTCTGTACTCCTTGTAAGGATTGTTGAAAATTATACAAAACTCTATATCATGCCTTTTCTAGTTGTCCATCTCTTAGCATGATAAGACAATCTGAGGAATTTATACGAAAAATAAGTCACGCCAATACTTCTATTCGGAACAACCTCTCATCCTTACAACGGCAACTTTAAGTCAAAGCTATTGAGTTTTCTCTCTGTAGCATCCGAACCATGATTGCAAACAAATCAAAGTGCCTTAAGATATATTCTAATGTCCTCTTCGGCCAGTTACTCGGGTCTCACCGTCAGGATCCCGGATCTCTCGGATACGAGTTGGAGCTACGCTGGACACACTCTACGCTTCTACCCAAACAGCTCAAAGGAAAGCCTACGGTTTCTGAGACTCCTATTTAGACTATATAAAGGTTTCCGAGGAATCAGAAAAAAGAAAACTTAATCGTTTTGTAATCTAACATTTAAAATTTTAACATTAAACTTTTATTAACTTTATTCGTTATACTTTCAGTTTCGGTTCTTTAAGTTGTATTTAATTGTTTATGATTTTCTTACATATTATTTTACGTAATTGTATATTTTATTTGTGGATTCATTCTATTTTAACTTTAATTTAGGATTTTCATATTAAACTATAATGTCTAATTATTTATACATATTTATATGTAATAGCTCTAATCGAATAAAGTCAATAAAAATAACATAGAAATTAATGTATAACTTAAGACATTAACGTCCAACTCAGAAGTATTTTTTTTTAAAATATCATACACATCATTACAGCTCAATGGAATCACATTTAGCAATCATTTTTTCTATCATATTTCATTCCACATATGTTTTAAATATTTTAAAGGCGAAGTATTGTAAAAAAAAGTTTCATATTTTTGAAAATATATGAGAAAAATAATAAAAACATAATCAATCATGTTTCATACTTCTGTTATTTTTCAAACCCTTCCCGTGTATAAGAAAAACGTTTATCCCATGGATTTTCCTTTCTAAAAAACAGTCATTTGCTTTCAACAAATAAAACTATTTGAAAGACAAAAAATAACCCCTTTCATTGTTGTCTCGCCCTCGCTGTGCCTTATTGTCTTTTTGATGAGAGCTCATTTATTTCAGAGTGTGTTGTTTTACACTACTTGCTTTCACTCCATGATGTACAAATACTTTTAAAATTCCTTTGCAAAATATCTAACATTTTCATGAGACAAATTCAGAACTAAACCCTTTTATTAATATAGTTGGGAACCGGAACCTACGTTTCATTAATAGAATAAAACAATTAGTTGTGTTATTTTAGACATCTCTAAAAACATTTGTTGTTTGTTGACGGATATGATTTGTTTAAAAAAACCTCTTTTTCAACTTTAAACCCTCAATACGAACTTATGTATTCCTGTAATTGAGTAAACCTATATTACAAGATATGTATTCCATGCAGCCTTGCTTTAAAGGAAGTTAGTTTTAGAGAAGGAATACGTACCAAGGAAATGGCTTCGCTTCATCAAAGAGTGTTCCAGAATCAATAAAGATACTTTGTCATATTTTCTTAGGGGCTATCAGGGAGCTCCTTAGAAGGATACGAAATGAATTGTTAAAAAGAGAAACTTATTTCAATAACGGAACTCAAAAAACAATGAGAGAGAAGATGAGATCAGCCATTAAGTCAGTTTTAAGACGTTATTGAACAACTGCTTGTTGTGTCTCATATTCAATGAACAATGAAGCACGCTGGCTCAGTAGAAGTGTTTTTGAGTCTAAATGTTGTGGACTCACAAGAGGCGAAGATCTTTATGATCGAATTTAGTGAATATATCTAAGGGGCGACGGAGTAATTATAATGCTTATTTTTATCCTAACGGATGTAATCCATTTAAACAAATATGTAAATAAATGCATGAAAATGATGAAATTAATTTATAATTCATCAAGGTATAGAAAAACGAGGTACGTCCATATTTCCAAGAAGCTGACTTTTTCCTTTCTGGCGATTTTTATTGACGTGTCACCGACAAATGGGGAGAGTTATATTTTGTTATGTTTTTATTTAATCAATTAAAACAGACCTTACTAAAGAATATCCTAAGGATGCCATAATCCTAGTGTTTATGTCAACCGCCCGAGAAGCCTACCAGACTTGAAGGCCAATATCAGAGAAGAAATTGCCAATATACCCGCTAATACGCTGGTGAGGGTCATGGCAAACACCCGAAATCGGTATATACAGTGTATGAAAATGGGGGACGTCACTTATCTGATATGATTTTAAAAACTATATGAAACAAAAATTAAATATGTGCTAAAATCATCAAACAAAATTAATACCTTTCTGATTTATACATCTTGTTTTATTGCCTTCTGAAAAAGGAAGGTATGTTGCCGCACCCTGTATAAGCCTAAGTATATACAGTACCCTGTATATATATTTATATATTATAACAAAAATATTATTATTATGCTATCAGTAACATGATAAAACGCTCTATCTTTACAAATATGAGGCAGCGAAATAGAAACAAAATCTCTAAATGATAAACTACTATAAGTTTATAATATATATTTAAATATGATAATGGAAAAAATATTTCTTAAAAAAAAGATATTTCGTCAGGGATATTCTTTGTTATTATTTCTATGTCTTTAATACCTTTTATCTTAATGATCTTATCCATCTTACTTAAGCTAGGCATGCTCACAATATTTCCATCCATCATTATCCAACTCAAACAAAGGCATTTCCCAATTACCTAGCTATATCATACAGTATTAAGTTATTTGGGAAAGATGCGTTAACCTATTTTTTTTTGTTTGGAGGGGAGTAGACCGGGGTTGTACTTTATTTGTTGAGGAGAAGGAAGCGAACATTGGCTTGTGCAAAAATAAGAAGAACACCCCACGGGAGAAGGCAATCAATTTCGTGATTCTTATCACGAAGGCCCTCATCGCTAGAAAAATAATCACTGGGGATTCTATACGCAGATCTGGACCTCAAAATACCCTCTCCTTCGACGGACTTTTGGCTTCGAAATAAATAAAATTCTTACCGTCTCTTCCCTTCCATTAACCAGAAAATGATATCAACAATTTTTAAGCATTTTAAGAATTGTGAATGATATTTTTTTATTTCGTAATATAGTCTTATATAAAGGACTTTCCTTCAGTCCCTCGTGGAGCCTTGTTGCCTTGGAGGCATTAAAATGTATATATCGTTCAGCTCCTAACAATTTTATAATTTATTCATACCAAGTTACAACTTTATTCATATAATTTGTGCAAACACTTTACGACAACAGCATAAAATAAAAGTAATAATTAACAAAACAATGAATATCATGATTATAGTGGTAATTAATTACTTAAGAAGGATATTTAAACATTTTTTCAACAAATATATTGAAGTAAGTGGGATCCTAATGCATCTCATTATATATACATACAACATTAAATATTATATTATTTTTTAATGAACAATCTTCACCAATTTTAATTGTTACCCATTACGTTTTTCATTTTGTATGGACTACCGTCAGAAAGACATAATCTATTTATCATAAAATATGGAAGCAACAAAACGAAAGAAATATTTGTTTATCTACATACAGTTTCCTTAGAATACTTTGGCACTTGACTTTGTTATTAAAATTCATTATTTATTCATCCCAATAACCTTTCGACAATACACTGCCATCCAACAACAAACTTTGAATGAAAAATGATCAATGACGATGTACAATCTTTTTTCTAATAATTATTTTTACGAGAAAGTCTTCGTTGACCTAATCATAAAGTATATGATCTAAAACAGAATAAAACATTCCTTTCACTTCGAACGTTGCACTGAAATGGATTTCTCAGATAAAATTATCCATAGGAATATATTATAATATAGACTCAGGTCTCAAAATTGCCCTTTGGGTGATTGAGGAAGAGGACTCTTGGCTCCAGAAACTTCTTCCACAAAAGTTATTTTCCATTCCTGAAGATATCTAAAAAACAACTCGGAGGAAACTTGGTGTAACTATCCAATGTATTGCCAAAAATATACATCTAAGAAAATTTTCATCGATCTTTCGTGTAAAGTGGATCGGAGGTCAACAGTTTCTAATAGCCATATCTACTCCATTTTAATGATGGGTACCCTAGCCTCCAATGTTCTAATAAGAAATTCTCCGGCATGGGCTTCATTTCAAAGAATATTATGGAGTCTTACGCCAACTTCACCATAACTCCATAAATTTCATTATAACTTATAGATACAAATAGAGGAATCAATTACCATCCCTTGTCATTGTTCAGATCAGAACTTTCCCGCTGAATTGTTTCTTCTTTGGGCTCTTCGTGATTCCGGAGCTGGCTACCCTATTTTAACTCGGCTGTACTTGAGACTCTTTCTCTTCCATATTTTCACTCTTGTTACGTCGCAAGTATTGTCATCTTGACAAAGCTCCATTGCATGAGAGTTTGAAGGATTTTTCCGCTTTTTCGGTAAAGTCCTGGGCTTTATATTTTTTGAAAAAGTTATGAATATCCTCTTTTAAGTAATTAATTATCAATATTATTTTGTACATTTTTTTTTGTTATTTTACCTTTATATTATGCTTTGTCAAAAAGTGGTTACACACATTATATGAATAAAGTTGTACTTTGGTACAAATAAAATAAGTTGATTGATTTTGACTGCTAAAGTCAGTCATCGTCATTTGATGACTTAAATTATGGTTGGGCGGAGGTTTACTCCTAATTTGGAACACTTATCTTCCTCCGTGAAAGGCTGAGTCCGAGATATCGATCTTTTCCGATTCTGCCTTCGAAAATAACGTTTTCACAATGAAAACAAACAATGTTATCGATGTTCTTTAAATTATAACTCTTATTTTTATTAATCGTATTTTTTTAGTTATTCATCCTATACATGCTCTTTATATTCAAGTCATTGTTCAATTTAAGGCACATTTAATATTATAATCATCCTTTAAGAAATCATTGTTAGTGACGCTTAAAAAGTAAACAATAGAATAAATAATGCATCCATTAGACTCACATACTCTTCACACTACCATGAATGAAAAATAATATATTGAACAATGCTGTATTTGAAGTCCCTTTTGTTCCTCCGTGTCTTTTCAGGGATTTTTTAAAAAAGAATTAAGGGATTTTTTAAATAATGTAAAATACTTGATTGTTTTACAAATTTTTAATGAAATATTTTCAAAAAGTGCAAAAATGTATATCATTTGTGCATTTTTCTTATATGTATTTCTACTGTATACCTAAATAATAACTTTAAAAAAGTCGAATCATATTTCTATTAAAGTAAAAAAGCATGACCAAACTACGTTTTGTGCTTGACATGATAAATATAATTGATCCATATTTACAGTCTAATCATTTGAATACTTATGACTTCAGTCCTCAAATTTATATTTTTTGGTTCTGTACTCTTATATCTCGTATTTTGGTATTTTCGCAACCACTGCCAACGGAATGGGGTATTATATTTACTCTCCTCTTGGGCCTCTGTACATTAGCAAAAAGAAAAATAACACAATATACATATAATATTTGCTTTGTTAGTATCTATAAATTTTATACCCTTTGAAAGTCCGAACATTTAATAAGACGCTGGGCCGAACGAGAAAAGTTTTGACTTTTTTCAAGCTATTATCAATAGGCAACGGCTCTGCTCCATTCCTTTACTTCTGATTGGAGATCTCAATGTGGACTTGGTGAGATCAGAGCAGTGTCATGTGAATGGCTTGATGTTAAAGAAGACATTTTTTGCCTTGGCCTGATTGATGTAACTCAAAAATGGTGTCCTGGGAGCTTTTCCTGGTCCAGAGGGGACAAAAGATCAAAATTGGATCTTGCCTTAGCTTCCTCATCCATGGTTTTGTGGGTCAGAAAGGTATTACACCGTCCTGAAGCTTCCTCCGACCATAAAATTCAAAACGTCAAGAATTCATAACGTACCGTAAAATTCCCTAAATGGATATTTATTGATAAAAGGTATTGTCATAAATTAAGCAATAACCTCAACAGGGAATTTAAAAACATTTTGTCACCACATCAAGCCATTAATAGACTCAAAAGAATCATTTGGGCAACTACCTTAAGATATAGATTCGAGTAACGAGGAAAAAGAAGATACGAGAAGAGTTGATTGAAAGTATGCTGAACAAAAAATCTTTATTTGTTCGATCTTTTCTGGCTGATTCAATTAATTCATTCCGAATCGCGGAGGTGGCGGAAGCCGAATGGAGTCGAAAAGAGTTCGAGAGCATAATCATGTTAACCTTTATTTTCCCGACCCTAGAAATTATTGTTTGATTCTCAAAATAATTATAGATTAAGTTTATTTTGTTAATTTGAGCATTCCCTGAAAAAATTATTGACCTAAGTCATAGGCATATCAAGTTATGCATTGTTCCATTTAAGGAACATTGGACGATTCCCAACACGTTATTTTCCCCCTCTTTTATTTTTAATGAAATAATACAACTGATAATTATGATAACTAATTTTCTTTAATTCAATTTCCTAGGATATTTGTATAGAACATAAAAATAATGAATAAATTTTAACGATTTTTATTGGGGTTCATGATACCGTTGAAAACATTTTTTACCTCTTTCACTATGAAGACGTACATTACATTTTTGACAAGAATTTTTAGTATTTTTTTGACAAACTTTGCATCGTCCTTGTGTGGTTGATCCAATGATATGATTTATTTCGTCGAATCTTATGTCAGGAGGTAATCCAAAATTAACTTCTTGCTTTTCTTTTTTGAAGATTTTAGAAGACAAAGTGTAATATATCTACGAAATTCCAAATGAGACATCCTTCTTGTAGTATCCGAAATTTGACAATGCAATCTCCATGCAGCAACCACTGAAATATTTAAAAGGTTCACTAAAAGTGGCCATACCATTTTTTCCCGCGAATGTTGGGTCTATATGTTTCGAGTTATCGGTCCATTAAATCCACTCCTCCCATTCCTTTATTGTAAGTATGAATCAGGTGTGGCTGATTTACTTCCACCTTGCCACCTTTTATTCTTCGGGACACTTTGTGAATCAGTAAATGGGTTTCCCCGTTGCTTGCTATTGTCACTATTGCGCTGTCATTCCATTTAGATATAAACACTTTTCCATTACAACAAAAATCAAAATTTCCTCTTCCTTTTTATGAAGAAGCTTTGAGTCGATAAGTTTTTTATTTGCCCCTGAAGTTCGATTTTCTCAGATTGTGCCAGTAGCAAAAATCCCTCTATCTTTGAGCTCCACAAGTAATTCGTAGTTCGTAAGAAAATTATCAAAATATAGCTTATGCTCTGCAGGATTCGAATTTTCGATTGTGATATTCGCCATTTGGTTAATTATTCTCTTGCCCAAGGGACCTTTTTCTACAATTTCTTCTTTTCCTTGATAGATTTTTAGATTATAAGGATATCCATCATTGCCACACAGACACCATACTTTATAGCCGAATCCTATAGGCTTCCCTCTGATGAACATTTTGGCACTGTGTCTTCCATATTAAGGCACCATCGATTCATTTACACTCAAAAATTCATGAAAAATTCCATGCTGTGACAAATTTAGATTGATCATTTCATATAGAGGAGATATTTTGCTCATCTTGTCGCCTATTTTGAGATTTTATTGATTCGCCGCGAAATGTATGTACTTCTTGATGTTATAATAGATGTTTTGATTTGTACTATAATTTTACTCTTAGCATTTTTCACTAGACTGATCCCTAGATCCTCTTGGGTAGACCAATAACTGCTTTCTTGAGGCAATGAATGATAACCAGATAATAATATAATTCCAAAAAATTGCAGATTTCATCTTCAGTTACAAAAAACTTTTTGTCGTTTTTATCTCTATTGGCATATAAATTTGACTGAAATTGGATGGAAAAAAAATCTTCCATAGTTCAAAGGGGCTCATGTTGGATTGGAGAATGGAGCTTTCTAAATGTTTTAATTGTTGTTGAGGAAATTTTTCATCGAATTCAGAGCAGTGTTTCCACTTCGGCAATTTCATTTGTCATTTTCTTACAGAATTATTGCCAATTTCGGAATATTCATATTCTTCTACTTCAATTTCTCCAGCAGGCTCAAAGATTTCTTCGTTTTCCTCATTGACATCTTCGCAATCACTTTCTTGGTTACAAGAGTCAGCTGCATTGGGTGGTAAGATGGTCAACCCACGTACGAGATCCGAGGAGTTTATAATGTCCTCAGCCTCCGCTAAAGTTGTCACTTTACATAGTTTTATTTAATAAGCACTTGCTTTATCCATGGTAATTTTCTAACTGAAGTAGTACATTTAGATATGCATTTTTAGAAATGCGTAGAAAAAAATATAATTCATCATTTTTTTAAAAAAATAAATCAAAAGAAAAAAAGAAAACAAAGGAATCTACATATAAAAGTACAACTTCTTTGTCTTTGTAAATGATGCACTATTGAAAAAACTTAGACCGGTATCTGTCCATTGTTCCGCAAATGGAACATTTGCGTTTACCCTTCAATATCTCAGGCACCTGATGATATATTTGATTTTATATATATACAAATTCAATCATGCTGATCTCACATAAATAAAATCAGCATTAACATATCATTCAGTTACATAAATAACTCTTGTTTATTAATGTATATATTTTTTTTAAATACCCAAATATCGGACATTTTTGGAATAAATTTTCTCAAAAATTATGGTAATAAGAAAAATAATAAAGTTTTATATGAATAAAACTACATATGCTAAAAGTTTTATTTTATAATATCTCACTTTAAACAGTCATTTGAATATTAAAATTTGATTCAAATAAATGTTCCATTTAAGGAACATTGGTAAAATAATCAAAATTATTTGGGCAACTACCTAAGATTAAATTCGAGCAACGGGGAAAAAAGAAGACACAAGAAGAGTTGATGAAGGTATGCTTATTTTTTTCGATCTTTTCTCGCTGATTCAATTAATTAATTCCGAATCGGGGAGGTGGTGAAAGCCGAAATGGAGTCGAAAAGGGCTCGAGAGCATAATCATGTTAAACGGCTTAAAGACCTCAGCAAAAGAAACCAATGCACGGCTTCCATTTGTCAGTAAATTGGTCGGGCATGGAAAAGTCTTCACTAGGAAGGATGATATACTAAAATACTTTTACTCAAAGGTTCAATCTTTTATAGGGGAAGACAGGAAGTATTTACCAAAACCAAGGAAGTTCTCCCAAGATTATGATCGTATTTACTCTCGCATGCAATTATGAAGGGTATAAAAATCATCTCAGAATAAATAAAGCATGTGAGCCGGACGGAATGTTGGAGATATTTTTACACGTTTCCAATCAAATTGTCCCTTTTTATAAAAGTCGGCGAAGAAATGGAAAAGAAGGGAGATGCCAGGATCATTACCAAAAGTAAAATTGTTTTCAAAGAAGGGCTACGGGTCGGACTTCAATCATTGGAGAACCATTACGGCCTTAATGAATCTTACCGCATCTTATTAGGAGTTTTAGCTCATCAATTACAATCTGCTTTGAATATATATTATTGGACCCCATCAAAAACTATTCCTAACGAATAGAAAAATCTATGATATTTCACGAAATATACAAGCTACTATACATAGATTCAGTCGACTAAATAAAAAAATATGGGGCAAAAATAGCTGGATTTAAGAAAAGCCTTCGAATCTTTACCTCACCACCAAATCTAAATGTATGTAGTTCGGGGATTATTACCTCGTAGATTCTTTAATCCTGTTCGAGTTTTATAATACAATGGTACGTCTATCCCATCGATCAATGAACTCGAAAGTAAACCAATAATATTAAGTAAGAGCTGTAGACAGGGTTGACCCTCCTCCCCTCTTCTGTTATAGCCGTGATGGAGGACTTCGCCCGACAGATATATAAGAAGTACAGTGGCTGTGGAGTTGACATTGAGGGATCCCGACATCTTATAGATATCTACGCTGATGACATCACTTTACATCCGGAAGCTTATTCTGAGGTCCAACTGACAAAAAGGATTGAATCGATTTTAAACTATTTTAACAAATTTGAAAAAATATCTGGTCATCTGTCCACCTAAATAAACCCAATATCTCCCTCTGGGATTGTGGTTCCTATTCAAGGAATACAAATTCTTTCTTGCAAGGTCCGTAATAACATAGACCAGTGCCTTAGAGTAAGCTGACAAAAACCCATAACAAACAAATTCATATCATAAATTAAGAGGTGTTTGGATTTAATAGCAAATTTAATGTTATTCGTATAAATCAAACGGGATATATAAAAATGTAAAAAGATGGCATTGAGTTGAATTTGCTATGAATTGCATTATTTTAATGATTTTGCCACTATTTTGAGCAGAAATAGGATGTTTACGTTGAATAACAATATTTTTGCATTTCTAATTCTATTCGTAATGTGAGCAGCCCTTTTTGTAATTTGTAATTCGACGTTTCAGTTTGACTAACGCGATTGTTGAGTCCAGAAAAGCAACTCAACTTTTATGCTTTGTCAATGAAATATATAATTTTAATACATATATTTTTTATAATTTTACTTTTGAAATAAAAAGTACATAATATTAATGAATATTAGTTTTCATCATACAAGGATACTGCCTGGAATAGAGAGTAAAATGATGTCTTTCGTAGCTCATTATAGAATCATGAAGGGCATATTTTATGCAATAAATTATAAACTATAATTTATGTACATCTATTTATATGAAAAAGTGGGGTTTCAGGCTTAATTTCGGCTTGATTATCTATAAAAAAACTTAATTAGTTCGGGCTAGAAATGAGTTTCCCAACCAATAAATAACCCATTTATGTATCTAAGGGTAAGACTTTTCTGTTTTTCTCAAAGATAAGTCCCACCTCATCAAAACATTATGATATTGCCCATTTTTAGGCTGGCAGGGACCCGTGGACCCTTCCGCGGAGGGCTTTCGTGCAATGGTATTAATTTCGACGTTTTGTATGTTCGATGTTTTGTAAGTTCGACGTTTTGTATGTTCGACGTTTTGTATGTTCAACGTTCTGTAAGTTCGACGTTTTGTAAGTTCGACGTTTTGTAAGGTCGACGTTTTGTACGTTCGACGTTTTGTAAGTTCGACGTTTTGTAGGTCGACGTTTTGTAGGTCGACTTTTTGTAATTCGACGTTTTGTAATACAACCATGAACAAATGTTAACTCATCATTATTTTATAAATAATCAAAAAATGTATCCTTCGTTATGATGCCTTGAAAAGTTTTGAAAATGCCTGGCTATAAATAATATTATGTATCTTTTAGGTCAAAATTGTATCAAACAGAACAAATATACTAGACTTCATGGAATAATTTAAATTCTGTAATGGTTATGTATCTAAGCACGTTTACAATTAAACCGGATCGAATTAGCAAAACTTATTAAAATACAAAAACATTAATGCAGTGAAAAAACTTTGAAAATATAAACGAATAAAGGCTAATGAGCTCTTGGAAGTTGTTTCTTGCATATTTTAAGTATTGGTTAAATGCCTAAATGACCGAAAGATAAAACCATTTTGTTAAATAAATATATTCATAAATGTATGCATGCATGTTGCTGCTATTTGTACTTGTAGTTATTCGTATTGATAAAGATTGATAATTGAGAGGTCGTGTTTGAATGATGAGAAAGGGTAGAAAGATAAAACTATCTAATTCCTATCAAAAATAAAAACTATTCAATCTCAAGCTTTTGCTAAGGCGGCAAAGTTTAAATGAATAAAAAATGTATACTTAGTTTTGATCTTTTAATCGGATTGAGACGATATTTTTTATTATTAAAATCACTTTCATGTAATCAAGATTTAGTTACGAAACGAAGGTTTTCCTTTAAAAATTACTCTAATGTAACTCAAAAAACTTATTTTATAGCCCTTTAATGATCTATGATATGATTTTAATGATCTATATATACAAATTTATATTTAACAATATGTTATTGTTTTTACTAAGGAACAAATATAGTGTGAGCATTATACATGTCTACAATTTAACAATGAAGTTAAAAATATATAGATGATCTAATATACTGATATACCTAATATCTAACAAACTCTTAATGCGGGCTTAATACGTTTTCCTCGTATTAAATTAATTTAAAAAAACTTATTTTAAGATATTTTAATGCTCTTCAAAGGGTAAATCAATATATTAATTTTTATCAAAGTTGATAAGATCAAATATTTAAAAAAGTTGTAATCATTTATTAGTGAACTTATATTGAATTTAATTCAAAAAACTTATTTAAGATTTTTCAAAGGGTAAATCAAATATATTAGTTTTAATATCAATGTTGATAAGATTACATATTTAATAAAGAGTTGTTATCATTTATTAGTCAACTTGACGGATGAAATGAATGATATCACAAACCATTGCGGTTACATGTGCAATAACAAGGCAAGTAAAATACCGTTAAAAAGAGGCATCTTTTAATCATGTAAATTAACTTTTTTTTGAGCATATAAAGTATCCACCAGGATTAATTGAAATATTATATTTGTGCCAAGATTTTTTATGAATTTGCAAAAATGTTTTATTTCATTTTATACAATTTTTAATGTTTAATGATTATTTGTTTATATTTATTCAAATACATTTTAATAATATCGTTTAAAAAATAAATTACTACTTGAGCTATGAAAGTGTTTATGAAACTATTTTGATAGAATTTTCAGTTAAAAATGATAAAAGATAATTATATAACGGTTCTTTTGATATACAAAAGTGTTGAATAACCATTTTTGTTAAGTATATATAATAATCAAAATAAGTTAATTTGCTTTTGGAACATCAAAAAAATTATTTTTGACACTTATATGTATAATTATATGTAAATAAAAAGGCAAACCTGTTTGTTTTCTTCGTAACAAATCACAATGATATATAATCAAAAAAGAGGATATAATATTTGTTTGTTTTTTTGCTTGAAAAATGTTGTATATTTTGATTATCCCTCTTTGTGATTGGAAAACTGCATTTTAAAGTTGATTGATAAGAAAAAGAAAAGATTTTGTTTGTCAAATAAGTAAAAAAGCAGGCTCTTCATATTTTTATTATGTGCATTGAGTCTGTTGTTGAAATTATGTGCAATTTTTTTAATAATGCAACGGATTTAAGAGATTTTGTTTGTCTCCATGGCTTATTATTTTATTTTAATCTAATATTTAAATCCACAAATATTAAAACTCCTATTTACTAATAAGAATTGAGTTTTTATCGAAAAATAAATAAGGCAACGAAATTAATGGTCAGTTCATGATACTGGAATATATATTATAAACATCTAATAGCGATCATTTTACCTTTGATCCTTTTTTATATATAATTTTTT
The DNA here is from genome assembly GCA_013387185.1 of Caligus rogercresseyi. Classification (NCBI taxonomy): domain Eukaryota; kingdom Metazoa; phylum Arthropoda; class Copepoda; order Siphonostomatoida; family Caligidae; genus Caligus; species Caligus rogercresseyi. Next base: position 28,515,677 of record CP045894.1, on the reverse strand, counting down.
CTTTGATGTTTAGCTATTTTTTGTATTTATAAATGCCGACGTTAAAAAAAATATTATTTGACTCCTTCTACTAAAAGTTTTTTTTGCCTATTTGGTTCGATAGAATTGCATCTGACTGGATATAAATAATAAATTATAACTTGTTAATTAGTCTATCAAACTTAGGATCTTCTCAATAAGGTTTAAAAAATCAACTTTCCCTTCTTGGGATTCAAACCTACACCCCCCACATTGAGAGTTTAACACGCCTTATCGCACTGAGCTCTCGCAATAGAATATAATTAACTCGAACAATACTTTTTCATATATGTTTTCATATTGTAAAGGAATATATATTGCTTATGTACAACGAAAGACTTCTACTTAACATATGTAAGATGCATTTTTAGTGTATGTGTGTAATCCTTTATTTGATTTAAATAATCAGCTATTTGCTGGTCCGTTTAGCTATAATATATAAAATATAATATATAAAAAAATGTATATCACTATGATATGCAAAAACAATTTGTGTTTTCATTAGAGAGATGACATATTCATAATCAAATTCGTCGCAATAGAATTCGTGTTAAATATAAAAACATGAAATAAAATATTAAGTTATATTTTGCACACAGACAACATATAAAATACTCCAGAAGAAAATTTATCTTAGCCTCTTTCAAGAAAATGTTATATAAATTATGGATAATTCTTTTATGATCTGATAAGGAATTAATGCCCGCATGCTCGAAAATTTTGAAGGATATTTTTGTAACAATGTTAAAGACACTACACTTGGTCATCGATAATTTATTTAAGAATAGAAAGTAATCTCAAAATAGCTTTACCTAGCAGTATCTATATGAGTCACAATTTATTTATATTTGTACGTCTTCGCTAACTTTTATAAATTTGAAATTCAAAAGACTATATGTATGTTTATATTAAGGAGTACCAAAAATAAGTCAATTATATTACCTAAAAACACAGTTACTTCTACATAGATACAAATGCCTTAAAAACTACCCCTTATTATAGCCAATCAGTTAATTAGATTATATAATTCAATGAGAAAATAACTAATGTTAATGACTGTCCATTTTGGTGTTAAATAAGGCTTAACCTTGGGCTTGAATAAATATTTTTCCATTTCTTTGTTTCAGCATGATAGTAACTAATGATGATAAATTGAATATTTTTTTAAGGAAAAAATTAACAAAAAAAATTGCAATTATATTCATCTAATCATTTAATAAATTTCGAGAAAGTCAGTAAACTATTAGCTTCATTAAAAAATAATAACTAATTAAGGTTACATTGAAACCAGAAGAGTCCTACTATTTACGTTTTCAATACTATATGACTCACCTCAAATCCTTTTCCATTCTTTAAGCCCAAAAACAACACCTGGTCAATAATATTTGTGATTAGCTTTAGTCTATTTTTTGATAATTCTACAAATCACACTCCTACCAGGTTAAAGAACTCTTCTTCAAGCACTCTCAAGCTTCAAATTAATTCATGTGGATTAAGTTTATTTTGCATTAGCATATATTGGACACCGATAAAATATTCAAATATTCACATTTTAAAAGCTTAAATAAGTAGCTTTCCTTAAGCTTTTTGAGGAAAGCTGGAGGTGATTCTTAATCTCATAATGCATAGTTAAAATACTCAATAAAGCCAACAAGTCATAATAATAGTAGCATTACCTTTTTATTATTCTATTGAAGTGATCCGATTTTGCATTTTGGAGCAATATGTTACCATATAAGTCATTTTGAAAGGGTTAAAAAAGTATAAAAATGAATATATTATTCTATGCCTATTTTGTTCATAGAATTACATCCGACTGAATATAAATAAGTATTATACCTTCTTAATGAATATACCAAACCTAAAATGTGGACCGAAATTGATCTTCCCTTATCGGGAGGAGACGGACCTGCGCACTAAGCATTTATATTTGAGCACGTATTAACATATTTAATTATCACGCTGCATTATTGCATCTAATCTAGTATATCAACCAAGAATATTCTTTTCAATTAGGTAGTTCAAAAATGACTTTCACCCTGGGACGGTTCGAACATTGAGAGTTGAACAGGCCTTAGCACACTGAGCTAATGCACTTGCTTAATTTTTAGATCCGTTATCTGTCAAAGGAAAAGTGAATAAATTATTTACAACAGTTCAAAACAAACGAATTTATCATTACAAAAGAAACGAGGATAGTAAACTAATTTTAAGAACACAATAGAAGTTCGGAAAGCTATGGAAAAGATATGTTGTTTAGCCTCCGAAAGCTTAATCAAACCTAATTTTATACGAATTTTTAAATAAACGTTTCAAGTGTAAAGAAATAGTTGGGTCTCTAAGGTGTGTTTATCTTGTAACTATTATGCTGACTTATGTTTTACCAACATGATTTTCCCCTTTTATATTTATACAGTATTAAAAAAATAAAGAACTTGGCCACAGATCCACAATTTTTTAGATAGGACTAGAGTAGATCTTAAAACTACATAATTGGTATTTTTATCCAGGTTTATAATTGTTGTAAAGGTTTTCATAACAATTTTTTGCTAAATAATATCTTTCTTTATCAATGGTTAGTTAAGATTTTATTTATTTTTAACAATAAATTGAAAAAAATCTACCTTTATTACATAAATATTAGTTTTTACAATTGCAAATGTGTTTATGCTGTAGGTTTTAGTGCATACTATTCAACATTTATTCATTAAAATTAAATATAAGTAACACTTATATACAATATATGAAATGACTTTATTGTTAAATAGATTAATTAAATTTGTTCAAGAGCGCTGAAAATGTGACCCGGCTAAATATACCCTCAATTCTTTTTATTAGACTTTCATTAATCTACAAAATTGGTTCATTAGTTTTAATGCGATATATGTTTTATATTTAGGATTCACACCAAAAAACTTTGAACGACATGGTGATCATTCCTAACTTATAACTCATCATTGTTATTATATCTTTGCAAAGCATCTGTGAATCTCTTTTTAAAACTTTACTCAAGGAGTTTGTTTATAATCCCAAACTCAATCTCTGTGGGAAGATTTTGCATTACTAAAAGACCCTCAGTAAAAAAACTTTTATTTTTCTCAAGCCTCATAAACTTTTATTTCTATCAAAGAAAAATGAACTTGAAATAAAAAGAGTTGTGATATTTGAGTTTTATTTTTTAAGGATGGATAAACACTTAAAACTTATGGGGCTAAACTTCTATATCACGTTAGTTCTTTATATTCTTGGTTTGTATTAATTTGAATATAATGGTGCTAGTAAATAGCCAAAGGAAAAATAATAATCTGGTACTTACTTAATAGAGCAGTTGAAAGGATTTGTGGAAAAGTGCGTTATTTTTTTATACTTCCATTGTTATGTGAGCAATCAAGCAAGCTAAGCTATGGTTTGACAGTAAAGGTCATTTGAATCTCATACAGTAATTTTAGCGAAACAATAATTTCCTTTCTCTATACATAAACATATATATATATATATATATATACTATAATAATATTAATATAAATTGTACGGAATTATTCAATTATTGCTTAATAGTATTTCATTATAGTTTTTGTTGCGGTTGTGTTGTGTTACTGTTGTCTACATATGCAAACCTACGAGGGTGCTTTCTAGAACAATATACGATATAGCATGACGTCTTACCCTAAACCTTATTAATATATGTATTAACATTCTTAATAGTGTATATCATGAAAGGTCGATCAAGTTAGACCGGTTCCAGTTTTTCTCTTCTATAAAAAGGACAAAATCATTTCTATTAGTTATACATTTGTGGTTCAAAGTAAATTAAACCACATTTTAAAATAACCAGAATATTCATAATTTTGTATCGGTCGTAAGAATATACAAACCAATGATGCAAGTTTGGGCATTGATCTGAATCATGTTGTTAGTTTAGTTACGTCATCAGTTTATTATTTATTTTTACCCTATATAGGTCTATATATCCGTAATTTCATCTGGCTTACACTCAGATAAACAAAAATATGGGTTGGTAAGGAAAATATCTGAAACCCGCAACCCAGATTGAATGATATATGGCTTCATTAAAATTTGAGTATCCCCAAAATCGTGAAATGATTTTAGGTATAGAGACTTTCCTCGCAAGCTGATATTATTAAAACAAAAAGTTTTTCTTCCAAATAGGAAATGACCATGTAGAAAAGTTACATAATCATAAAAACCTGACACATTCAGTATGATAATGAAATTGAGATTATATCCTATGTACGAGAGAGGATTATGTATAGCCGTAGTGACGGACGTTGTTTATTTTTGTGATTAAAAAAAAAAAAATTACGGTGTTTCAATGACTTTAATAAGATTCAGTTGTCGTCTCCGAGTAGATATTTGGACGAATATCTTCGTAGGATACCCAGTGGAGTCGCAAGTGGCACAGGAGAACCATATTTTTGGTTTTTACTGAAGGCCTGGTTTCCTCTCAGATCCGTGAGTTGTGACGTTATATTACATACGTAATTGTCTCAAGCTACAAAACTCGACATCGGAGTGTTGTGACGTTGTAACTAAGCTACAAAGTTTGAGGTAAGCTTTTGTAATAACTGATAAACAACAACATGGCAGCGCTACCTCCTGATAAACCGCCTGATCGGGCACAGCCTTCTGTAAGATGTCTGACTAAAGTATCTCAGGAGAAGAAGGAAAAGAAAAATGCGTGGGGAAAGAGTACGCGCGAGAAGAGTGTGAAGAATAGGAGTGCATGAGGGTGGAGAATGAAGAAGAGAGTGCGTCCTAGGAGAGATTGGTGGACTAAACGGCGTTAAAGAAAAAAAAAAAATGTGCAATAAGCTTGGTGAAAAAAATAAAATATCCAGGGATTGTGAAATGAGACAGAAAAAAGAACTTTCCTACTCTGCCATAACAAAGGCCCATAAACCTAAGCTAAAACCTAATAATAACACAGGGCAACAAAAAATATTTTTTGAACAATAGTCCAGGGTTTTCCTGTCTGGAAATATAGACTAATTTGATGCTCTGAGTCCGAAAGGTTTTTTTTTTTTTTTTTTTGCGTGACATGCAAAAGGTGTTTATTTCATTCATTATATCACACAATATTAATCATATGAATTAGCTCCAACAATAATAACAAAAGGAGCACGGGCAGTGTTGTAAGTGGATTATTGTAAAAACGTATGATCTTAAAATCTGACGTATTATTAAAATAGAAATGATATCTAGATTACAACGGATTGTGATTTATATACACATTGACAATAAGTTTTCAATAAGTTTGATAAAATTATCGGGGAGGGGGGTTCTTGTTGATCTGAATTTATATAAAATGCTATGAGCTTTTGTTATTAAAAAATTGATGTCATCTTGATGAGGGCCGGTATAAATAAAGTTAAAGTGATTAGGTATTAAAACTATTTTGAATTTCTGGTATACGTGTAGTGAAATCCTATTTCGTATCTCCTTTGTGACATCACATCCTGACAATAAGTGGCTCGTTGTTTCTCTGTACGTTTTGCAGAAGAAGCACATTCTTTCGTCGTATGTTTTGCCGTAAATACTTCCTGTTGTTAGTGTACCAGTTAAAATTTTATATTTGAACCAATACAAGGTGAAATCGAACTTTATGTTGGATAAACTTTTTAAAATGCTGCTTGTTGGTGCCTTTACATCATGATTATTCATCCTTCTTTCAAGCTGGACTATGTACTTTGTTTTTAATTCATCCTCCACCTGTAAGAGTCGTATCTGTTTGTTTTTAAAAAAATTAATAAAATTAAAAAAACTATCCCTAGGGCCTATTTCTCTTTTTTTAAATTTAACGTTCTTTTGGATTGCCTTTTTTTCTAAAATTTCATTAAATGATAGATTTTGATTTTCATTAAAGATTTCACCTATAAAATCTAGTTTCCTTTTGATCGATGTTTTGTCAAGGAAGTCAAGTCTGTAGTTAAGTTTGGTGGGTTCTTGCCAAGCCATTAGGGGAAGAACTTTTGTAGAAATGTCTCTGCTGGTTTTTGCAATACTGTTCCAGAAACAATTGGTGGATTCTAGGGTTTGGAATACTTTAGTGGGGCCTCCTCCCCTGGTTTGGTTAGTTTCCATATTGGACTCAATATTAAGGTAAGAGAAGTCTGAACTTAGAATCCGTTTAAACCAGGAGAAATGTAAAGCCTTCCAAAATCCCTGAATGGGTAGTAGACCAAGCCCTCCATATATTTTAGGACACGATATTCGTTTCCAGGTGATTCTTCCACTTCTTTCATTTTTGCAGATAAAATCATGGCACAACTGGTCAATTTTAGTTGCTAATTTATCGCTAAAAGGGATTATACGTAGGAGATGAGTCACTTTCGGGAGGATTAGGGAGTTCCATACGTGAATTCTCCCAGGTACATTGCTCGAAATGAGATTCGAGTATCTTGATGATGCCCTCCTAATCCGTTGCTCAACCTCTTTGGTGTTACTATCAATATAGGATCGACCCATGGATATCTTGGCACCTAGTAAAGTCAACTCCTGAGCACATTTTATCCCTTGCTCATCAAAATCATCCGGTATATTTGAAAGTATGACCGTTTTTTCAAGATTGATTTCCAATCCTGATGTCAGTCTGAATTCTTCCATTATTTTGATGGTCTCATCCACGGACCGTTTTATTTCCATCCTTGATCCAGAATAAAGAGTGGTCATGTCGTCGGCAAAGGCTTCTATCTTATGACCATTTGTAAAGCCTTTTATACATGGGGATGAGTCTATCCTTCTGATGAGTTGGTCAACTGCTATGGCAAAAATACTTGGAGCCAAAGGGTCTCCTTGACGACATCCCCTGCCTATTTCGATGTGCTTGAACCCCCGGGTGTACTCAGTATGGGCTTCCCTAAGACAAGCAGCAACCATATTTATAAAGTTTAATCCAAAGCCATATGCTTTCAAGCACACAATAATAAAATTGTGGGAAATGCTGTCAAAGGCTTTACGAAAGTCGATGGCCATCAGCGCAACATTCTCCCCTTTCACTTCCGCATCCGATAAAGAGTCCAGGATTCTCCTAATGATATCCTCCATATATCTTCCTTTGATGAAACCTCTCTGAGGTGTGTGCACTATAAGAGGCAAAGCTTCTCGCATCCGTTGAGATAGGATTCCACTATAAATTTTGTAAGAGGAATTTAGCATGGTGAGGGGTCTGAGATTTCCGATATGCCGGGGATCCTTGCCGTTTTTGGGAATAAGTGTTAGGCTTCCTAGGCTTATATGTTTATCGAAGCGCCTCTGAAGAACTGCTTCTTTAAAAACTTTTTCCAAAAGAGGGGACAGTAAGTCAATATATTTTTTATAAAACTCCATTGGATATCCGTCCGGGCCGGGAGATTTATTATTTTTTTTGTAGGCTGTTATGTAGGCCTGGATTTCGCTTGAAGTGATGTCTCTGTCTAGGTAAGATCTTAGGGTATCAGGAAGTTGAGGAAGTTGGGCGTTTTTGTACTGAGTCGCTTGGTAATCTACATTGGGGGCAAAGTCATGTTTATGGATGGGACACGCAACACAAACTTGGTTCTTTTTTATTCTACATTCCCTACATGTGTATAACTCTTGGTAGAAGTCCGTAATTTTTTGTTGAATTTCATTTTTGGTTGTTATTTCCTCTCCATTTCTTCCAAGCAATACGTTGATGGCCTTCTTCTTCTCCTTGCTCCTCTCGAAGCTCCTTATCCTTCCCAAAATCACCTGATCTTTACCAAGTTTAGTGAGGCCTGCTCTGATCATGCATCCTCTAACCTTATTAGCTTGTGTGTTTTTATCAAGAGTAGAACAATGCTCCGTTTTACTAATGGTCACATTCTCTGATGTGGGATTCATCATTTTTCTCTCGTTACTCTTCCTTATTCCAAGTTTTATATATTCGCCCCGAGAGCGATCCAAAACCAGTTTGAGGGCATGTGATGCAGTTTTAATTTGGTGTGATGCCAGTTTTAAATTGACATCCGTTATGATGTCTGATATCTTAAAATACGTCGCATCATCATCCAGCAAACTCACATTAAGTTTCCATCTTTTCTTATCCGATTTCACCGTCGCTTTAAAAGTTGCTGAGATGGGCAGGTGGTCAGATAGTACATTTGTTAGTGTTCTGTATTCCGTTGTGTTAGCAATAAGTCCTGATGTTGCAAATATGTAGTCGAGTCTTGAGCTTTTAATTGTGCTATTGTCTTGTTTAACAAAAAACGTATGGTCAGGGGTCTCTTTAAATCTTATTGCTAGGTCGGAGAGGCGTCTTTTTTCTAAAATGTCTCTAAGTATCGTGCTTGCTTTTTTATTGTTTTCTTTTCGATAACTTTGCGTGTCTCTGTTTTGTTCTAAAACTAAGTTCATGTCCCCAAGTAAAATTAATTCCTTATCCTCTTCTTCTTCACCCACAAGAAACAAAGAGTCAATAGTCTCAAAAAAATTAGGATCATCATGATTAGGCCCATAAACAGATATCAACCTGATATTGAAACCACTTCCTTTTAAATCAACTACTGCATAATTTCCTTTTTCGTCAAGTGCCAAAATTTTGGGTTGAAATGCTTTTTTATAGCTAAAAGTATACCCCTTGAGGGGTGATTTGCTTTTTTTTTCCTCGCAGGAACTAAAAAAATATATATTCTGTAGGAAATAGGTTTCCTGAGCCGATGTTTGTCAGGCGCGTATCACAAATAGATATGATGTCAGGCTTTTGGGATAATAAATTAAAAATAACAGTTTTCCTTTTTTCCTTATTTACAATGGAGTTGACATTTGCTGTTATAATTTTCAATTGGGGTACACCCCTGTATTCATTAAAAAGGGAATTCGTGTTTAAGTTAAGAGTAGCCATTGAATTGTTTTTTCATATAAAGCTGGGGGGGTACAGAGTTGAACGTAAAATGTAAAGGAAACATGATATAAAAGTTAAAATAAATAAATAATTCGCTAACCAAAGAACATACATTCTCACCCGTCTTCGGGAGGGAGCAAAACTTCAGTGTTGTCGTTTTCTTTGGAGAGGGTATCATCTTCTTCATCCAACACGGTCATTTCCTTTGGCTTTTTTTGTTTTTTCAGCTCAGGGCTCTCCAAGCCTCTCTTTATTTTTTTCTTAGTTTGGGTTTTGTCTTCTTTTGTAGCGTCAGGGCGTTTCCTCAAAACAGTTTGCCAGTCGCTTCTTAGGAGAGTTCCTTTGGATTTTGAGACCGTTATAGTTGATGGGTCTTGTTGTTTGGGTGGCTCTTCCTTTTCCTCTTCCCCCGAGTTGTCCGTCCCCCTTCATTTCCGTTTTCCAACTCCCCGAGTCCTTCTTCTTCCTCCTCCTCCCGCCGAGCAGTTTCCTCTGTTAGGTTTCTTTCTCCTGCGCTTTCGATTCGTACAGGGATTTCAAATTCCGTTCGGAAAAATTTATCATACTCCGCATAGGACACTTTTTTGGGGGAAGTACACTTTGCTTTGGTATGTCCGAACCTCAAACATTTAAAACACTGTAGCAGTTTAAAATCGCATATTATTTCCACTTTCTTCCCCCCGATGGGAATAACCAGTGGGAGTCTTTTGTTTGGTCTTATTTTTATTTTCAAGTCACCAGACATTATTTTGTTAAAAACTTTTGCGTATTCTTCTTCACGCACATTCTTTGGTTCCTTGGAATGAGGCACACCTTCGAAGTTTCCCTCTAACTTTCCAAATAAAGAGATAATTCTCTTTAGAGAAGCCAAGTCCACCTCCTCTCCATTTTTTACTTTTAATTCCATCGGTTTCTGTAATTTTCTTAAGTTTCCGAGTCCTCGTATTGAACCAAAAACTCCATCTTCCACTTCAAAATTTCCCGTCAAACTTGAAAATTTTATTAATATATTTGTCGGCTTTTTGAGGTTCAAAATGACATATCCCGCTCCACTTTTGTTTTCATTGATTGATTTAATTTCTTCTTCCTTAAACGACAGTATTTCAAAGATATTTTTGTAATTCATCATCGTAGGAAAGAATCCCTTGATGCTTTTATTATTTCCATCCTTCCAGTCAATAAACACCTTGTCCCAAACAGGTTGCGGTTTATTAATTTCTCTCTTAAAACGTGTTGCTCCCACTTTTGTTGAGTAGGACTCCGTCTTTTTTTCTTCCTTCTTATCTCCACCGTTCTCCTCACTACGTCCTGCCTGCAGCCCGTCTTTCTCCGCAGGCCAGGCGGCTCGCTCCCTCTTTTCTTCTGCATCACCATCTCCTTTCACGCCCGATGGCGATGGCTCTTTATCATGTTGATCCGGTGGTCTCTCCGGAGGGGGATCCTGACTATACATCTTCTTTCACAAGGAAGAAGAAGAAGCCACGACTCTACCTCCTGCAGAGAAAAGACGTCACCCTCCAAAGAGGTGACGTAAACGGTCCCCTCCAACGACAAATTAGCCAATTACTGCTCTTATAATGCACTACAAGGGCCAATTGGCAAACCAACGAAGAGAGAAGTCCTCTATGCACTCACAAACACCGAACAATATGGGTAAGAATCACTTAATTCCACTTTAATAAATTTATTTCACACAGAGCGTAGAGTAGATGACTGCACGCAGCTGATACATAATAAATATATATATGTAAGGAATAGGAGTGAATGAGGGTGAGAATGAAGAAGAAGATTTGGTCATAGGAGAGATTGTGGTCCTAAACGGGTTAAGAAAAATAAATGTGCAATAAGCTTGGTTTGAAAAAAATAAAAACAGGGATTGTGAAAATGAGACAGAAAAGAAGAACTTTCCTACTCTGCCATTAACAAAGGCCATCAAACCTAAGCTAAACCTAATAATAACACAGGGCAACAAAAAACTATTTTTGAAAAAGTCCAGGGTTTCCTGCTGAAGTAGACTAATTTTGATGCTCTGAGTCCGAAAATGACCTTGGTTTTGCTCAATCAGGTCAGGTTTTTGCTACAGAAATTCTTTAAAAATCGATTTTTTTGTAAAAAAAAAAAAATCTGTGGATCATCAGCTGAGAAACCCTGACGATTTTCCCATTTCCTCAAGAAATACAAATCAACGTATCCAAATTTATTCAGTTTTTATTTAGTCCATCAAATTTATAAGCACAATTATCAAATATTAGTATAAGAATGTGCGTTACATGACACAGAATTCAGAATTCACGGCATAAATCGGCGTTTCTTCGATTCCGTGTTGTGAGCAGCTGCTGTGTTGTCTCGCTTCAGCGACCAGCAGTAGACCGCATCATGACTGCGTCCACCTCCCCTGGTACCTCTCCTCTATTTGGCGCATGTCCTGATGGAACCTTTCTCCCTGCTCGTCGCTCATCGCCCCGAGATTTTCAGGAAACTTCTCCATGTGTGAGAACAGGAAGTGCATCTTTATACTCATCAAAACAACCGAGTTTTTGGAAGGCCTCTATCATGGTGCTAATGAGTCTGGCGTGGTTTGCTGCCTTCGTGTTCCATGGGAAGTTGTTCACCACCTGCACAAACGATTTCCACGCGGCGCACTCTAGCGTGTCATGGAGTTTTTGGAAATCTGTGTCCTTTATAAGCTTCCGTATCTGTGGACCATTGAAAATGCCGGCCTTCACCTTCTCACTGGTCAGTCGAGGAAAGGCTCGGCACAGGTAGTTGAAGCACTCCCATCCTTGTCGAGAGCGCGCGTGAACTGTTTCATTAACCCAAGCTTCAAATGTAGCGGTGGGATCAATATCTTCTCCCGGTCAACAAAAGGTTCGTGTATGATGTTTCTCGCCCCAGGTACTAATGATCTCGCGCCGGCACTCTTTCTTTACATAGTGCTGGACTCTGTCTCGACTGTCCCACATACATATAAAGCATGGGTACTTCGTTAAACCCGGACTGCTGACCAAGTAAAAAGTTTACCATCTTAAGTCGATGCAGATGATCTATTTGTGCTGCTCATATTGGATTTTGTCGAGTACGTACTTCACTACTTCATATTTAATGTGAATATGAGAGAGAATCTAAGAGGCAATATTGTCACTACGGAGTCCTGGGAAGAATGACTGAAATTTGCTAAAAGTATATAAACTTCGTCGGCCTAAATCACACAAACATATATTAAATATTAAATAAATTCTACACATTATTTAATAAATTTATGATAAACACAAAAAATTTTTTATAATATTATTCGTGTCGTGAATTGTAATTCGATATATTTTTCACGAATAATATGATTGAAATCAAAACGCTGAATTAGATATGTATAGCTCGTCAGGTAGGCCTATGGCTGTATCTCAAAAAGTTGACCTGATGGAGCAAAATCAATGTGATATTCGGACTCAGACACCAAAATTAGTCTAAATCAGCTGAGAAACCCCTGAATTTTTTTTGGCTGTTGACCAGTGTAATAATAGTCCTTTATGGGATAAAATATTTATCGATTGGAGAGAGGAGAAGGAAAATGTCTCAGAGGATTTATACCAAAGCTATCCCATTACAACATTTAGTTAAGACCCTTGAATTAAAAGGGATGAAATACTAAGAATCAATGACTGCAAGAGCGAGCCGGATTCATAATAATGGAATTCAAACAAGCCCTATGTAGTCTCTCAGTTCGAAGCTTTGAAAGGGACTCGGAGTTATGATAAAGGGTGTTAATTCAGCATTAGGGGCCTCGAAATGCTAGAGCGTTACAAAACCCCATGGAAGTTATCGTAAAGAATGTCTCGGAAAAATAACTCTTGATGCTTTAAAGGAACTCATGGATGAATACGGCGAGATTGTCGGTGCATTTGAAAAGTTGTCCCCATTCAGCAATGGTGGAGGGAAGCATGATAAATCTTCACTGAAATGTTCAAAATAATATGTTGGAAGATTAAATTCTGCATTAAGCCAAAAGAAAAAACACCCTATGATTATTCAGTCAGAGGCAGAAAAGTGAATTACTTCTAATCTTCAGCTCGCCAATGTTACACGTGTATGAAGTTTGGGCACACAAAAAAACAAACGCCAAGCATTAAGAAAGTAAGCTATTCTGCATTTGAGAGAACTTTAGGTCCAGACTTGGCCTTTCAACGAGAATCTTGGAGTTGACGAAAGAAGAGCTACAGAGGAGGCTGATCGGCTCGAAGAAGAGAAGGATGAGGTTGAGAGAGTAAAGTTATCCTTCGGAAACAATAGCCAAATACAAAGCAAGCTACCATAATTCAGGAGAGTGAACGGGGCTGAGTGTAATGACGTGGCTTTCAAAAGACTTGGCATGCTACCAATCGAACTAATAAAAATGAAGTGTCTCAAAAATAATGCATGTTACCAATCGAACTAAATAAACCGATGCTAAGGGATGATTGGACGAAAGTTAGTCTCGCGGATATTCGATCCCGACGAAGAAAACTATGTACCTAAAAGATAAAGTGGTCGTACTAGTCGGAAAATGAGAATAGTAAATAAACAAATGAATGCACGGAACAGTAGCCTCCAAAAAACTAAATAAAAGTATAAAATATTATATTGCTATTGCCGTTACATAAATTATCATCATGGACCCAGTTTTGGATTACAGCCCATATATTATAAGTCCTTCATGCCCTTCTTCAATCACCATGCTTTATCTCTGGAACTTCAAATAAATGTCCGCCAAGTGCA
>CP045894.1:28488406-28501950 GCA_013387185.1 Caligus rogercresseyi | reverse complement strand
GATAAAATAACGCAATTTACTTCTTCATAATTCACGTAAAAGGTAAAAATAATGTAGTGGCTGATGCATTGTCGCGCGTCGCGGCTACTTCGGCGGACTTCATGGATTTTTGTCAACTCGCTTCGGATCAGGAACAGGACAGTGAAGTAATACAGCTATTGAGAAATATCCCAATCTTAATCTTCGCTGGGGAAAACTACGAAGGGTATAAAATTCTATGTGCTTCTGGAAATAAAAATCCGAGACCCTTCCTGCCCCAAACGATGGAGAGAAGATGCTATGAGTAGAGTTCATCATTTGCTCATTAGGTCCAAGAGCTTCAGCAAAAGCCCTACTTGCTATGTATGTCTGGCCCAACGCAAGGAGAGATATGACAAAATATGCACAAGAGTGCTTACCTTGCCAAAGATCTAAGGTGTCAAAACATACCAAGCATCCTGTACGAAATTTTGAGACTCCGACAGGGCGCTTTCGTCATATTCATTGATATAGTTGGTCCACTGCCACAATCAGAGGGCTATCAATATATATTTACAATCGTAGAGCGTTGGACAAGGTGGCCTATTGCTGTGCCCATAAGTGATATAACGGCTGAGACTTGTGCAAAAACTTTAATAAATAGGTGGGTTCAGGACTTCGGAGTTCCTGAATCCATCACTTCGGATAGAGGACGACAATTTACTTCCTTGTTATGGAGTCAATTATCATTACTCCTGGCTACAAACGAAAGCCTACTACCAGTTTTCATCCTTCATCGAATGGAATGGTGGAAAGATTTCATCGTTCTATGAAGAACGCTCTTAAGGCAAGGAGCGAAAATACCAGACATTGGGCGAGGGATTTACCGATCGTGATGCTTGGACTTCGGGCTTCAATCAAAGAAGATCTCGGGTACTCATCTGCAACCGCAGTTTATGGTGAAAATTTACATTTACCAGGATTCTTTTTTCATCAAATAAAAAAAATAACAGCATCAGAGCCCATGATCAAACAATTGGTTGAAAGAATTCAAAATTTACCGTTTCAACAGCCCAGAAGACATGGCTTAAAACAAGGAACAATTAATAAGAAATTAAAGTCGTCGACTTATGTGTTCGTTCGTCAAGATAAGGTCATGCCACCACTCTCAGCACCATACTCGGGCCCATTCAAAGTCATCTCTAAGTATGAGGATTATTTCATTTTGGACCTCGGAAACAGGAAGGACTCCGTTTCTATCGATCGCCTAAAACCGTGTTTATACGGTAAAGACATTTTAAAAGATTTAGTAGAACATTCAATCTCTTCTTCAGGACGTGTTTGTACAAGGAAAAATTGATGAGTTCTGTTTGTTTTATCTTATTTTTATATGCGTACTTTATCTAATTTTTTTTGGCGAATTTTATTTCATTTTGTGTGTTTATTTTATTTTTATATTTTTTATTTTATTGCATTTTAATTGTATGCTTTTGATATAATTAATTATTTATATTAACTTGAGGGGGGAGTAGTGTGGCGTCACGGAACATTCCACGTAGACCTCACCCAACCTTTAGTTGTATATGTTTGTATGATGTCACAAAGAGATAAATAAACATTGAATACCACAACGATTATAAACGATATTAATCTGTCAATTCTTTGGTAAAGTATATTTTCGTTTGAAGTGATGGTACTTATGATTTATAATTTAATATAAGACTTTTGAATTCATTGAAATATTACAATGTGTTAATAAATACGGAACAACTGTCTAGAATATTTATTTATGTTATATTGTTTTGTATTTGTTTCTTTACTTCATATGTATTTTTTAGATAACCATAAGAGAAAAAGAAAACATATATAATATATATATATATATATATTATTGGCTGTTATTATTTTTAAATGTTGAAATGTTAGCGACATTGTGGATTTTCTGTTTTTGGTGATAAAAGAAGACGACATACAAAGTTTTGAACAAATTGGTCAACATTACGGGGTCGCGCAACGAGGTCAAAGTTTTCAAAATTTAGTAAAAAATATAGTTTTTCGCAAATTTTTTGAAAATGATTGGCGTTACAGACTTTAATAATTATTATTAATTTAAAGGAAATCTATTTACAAATTTAGACTTTCGTTGCGCGACCCCGTAATGTTGACCAATTTTGTTCAAACTTTGTATGTCGTCTTCTTTTTCACCAAGAAACAGAAAATCCACAATGTCGCTAACATTTCAAACATTTGAAAAATAAGAACAGCCCTAATATATATGTATATGTTTCAATCATATGTGAAAGCTTTTGGCTTGGTGTGATTTTTATAAATTAATTGGAATTGTATTTATAACCTATAAATTACATTTAACAAAAAAAAAAATAATATATATAAAAAATACCGATTAATATAATCATCCTCTACAGATTGAATATCTATGGACTGACTTTCATAATCATCGAGTTCAACTAAGTCACTCCAACTAAAAGAACCTGGAAAATAGGTAAATTTTATCATAGATTAAACTGCATACCTTATATTGTATAATTGTTTGCAGTTAAAAATACAAAGGATATATTCCACCCACGATTTCAGATTTTTAAGGTTGACCTCAGCCATTGTATTTGTAATGTTTTTCACATTAATACACATTTTTTATTATTTCTAAAAATCCTTATCTTACAAAGAAAGCATTGGAATCAGAAATTGCTAAGCATAAAGAATATGCCACGACTGAACCATTGGTTTCTTCATGATGAAAAAGAAAAAATGTCAAAATATGATATTTGTATTTTTATTCACATATGGCTATACTTACATGAGCATTATCATAATGATGTAACTTCCTATAAATATATCTAGGACGTGATAAATAACACACTAAAAAAGGAATTGATCAATGCCATCATCAAAAGTTTGATATCCATCTATTAATTCAATTACACTAAAGAAGTACTGATGCTTGTAGATGCTTGATGAGATGCTGTAATGCTTAAATATTATAAAGAACGACTTAATGTTCTACCTTGGCATTTGATGAATGACTACTTCTTTAGTAGAGCCATGTCATTAATAATTATTTATAGAAGGAATCATGTAACTCCTTATAAAATCAATAGTTAAAGCGCTTCCTCATAGCAAATGCAATATAAGAAAACAACGAACTATTGATTAATGGTGCAAAATCCGTCTTGTGAATCAAACCCTAGGGAAAAAATAATCCTAAATGGTCTGGACCGCCGTAGCCACAATATTTCGATATCTGGCATGAAAGTAAAGAAAAGATCAATTTAGTAGGACGAACTACACTACGTAACAAAATTAGGGTCTTTGTTTGCTTCGTCTACTAAATTGATCTTTTCTTTACTTTCATGCCAGATATCGAAATTATAAAAACTGTTCTGAAATGTATGGACATATACCAAAAATATATTACATATTAATTATAGTCAATAGACGCGAAAACAAAAAAATATAGCCGCTTAAATAGAACACTAAATATGGTCAACTTTTTGAAATATAAAGCCGATTATTTCGAATTGTACGAAAGATATATAAATTATAAAAAATGATTTAAAATGCAGAGATATAGTAGAAAAATAAATATCACTGACATTTGTGGTTATTCTTACTTTGCACGAAGATAACTGGCCTGAACCATTAGAAATGATGAAAATCTTGATTTTCAAAAAAAGGCCTAAAGTCCAAACCTTTTTTTCGGACGATATTTTGCGTGGCATTTTGGAATCTACGTAAAAAAATGGGACTCAATTAGAAATTTCAGCCCAGGGGCAAACAAAGACCTTAATTTTAATCGCTATAACTATCTACGTGGTGATTTTGCTGTTTTTAAAGTTATCGCATTTTCTTTTCAGGACTTATAATATGTGCTTTTGTCAATAAGCAAGGAAGGATTATATGTGTTTTTATAATAAAGTTTTAAAAAAAAATATATATATATTATATGTAGTATAAGTATATTTTTTTAAATAATCGGTTGAGGTTGAATAACAAAAAGAATTATTGATTTTTATACGATGTTAAAAAGATACACTACATAACATGTTTTTAAAAAACCGTTAAGTACTTCTTTCAATCTGTTCATTAGTCTTCAATATTGTAAGGAATCCTCGGGAAGAGTGCGTCACATCCTCAATAGTAGAAGAGAGCATATTTTAATTTTTTTTATATTATTTTTCATTTATATATATATGTATAATCTCTTGAATAGTTTAAAAAAACATGTTATAATAAAAATATAATTTATATAATAAAATGATACACCAGCATTTTGACCCGTTACCACTTGCTCAAAGCCTAAATTACGTTTTAAAAATAGCAGCTTACTTTTAGTATAGTTTTTTAAATAAAGAATAATAAGATATAATATAACAAATGATCCTTAGAAATAAAGTAATGACTTTATTTCAAAATATTGATTTGTACTTTCTTGCTCTCAGTTTTCTATATATAAAAAATGTTTAAAGGGTAGTTGGCATGCATTCTGCAATTTCAATTCATGTGCATGTAAGAAATATTTGATCATTACGATTTCCAGCAATAGGTCAACATTTATAGAATTTAAGGAACTTTTTCAATCATTACTAGCAAGTTGTTCAGTCAGGGATTTAAAAAAACAATCCACCTCTACATCTTAAATAGGGCTGACTTTTGATTTTAAGATATCTAATGGTAACACACTTGTTAAAATATTTGAACGTGATAAACTGAATAAAAAGAAGGTGAATAAAGAATTATTACATTATGAAATATGTTATGGCGGTTGAGGCGTGACCATCGTCCTGATCAGCAAGAATTACATCCTTAAGAAAAATAACCTTCATTTCCCATTCCTTTGAATGGACTCTTCTAATGTCCACTATCATCATTATTCAATGTAGCAACTTCTAAGGTGTAAGGTATATGAATAATCGAACTGCCCTTATTATCTGCTGTTGCCTGGTTCTTTTCATTCTAACTTGTAAACTGAAAATCTTCATGAATATGTATTGAAAAGTTCGATATGTATTATACAAGTTTTGAGCCGATACTGATATGAATTATATAATTTTAATAGCGGATATTCTTATATTTATAAATGAAGTAAGTGTATATAAATATATACTAAACTAATTATGAATTAATAAATGAATGTAATAAACTAGTTTCATATTATAGATAAAAACCAATGCTAAAACGATCTTTTTCGCCAAATATAGGAGAAGAAAACTTGAAATATTAACTATTAATTATAATAATAAAATAAGTCTCAACAAAAAGGCAAAATGTAAACACGCCAAGATAAATAGGAACATAAGACTTTAGTTATTATTAGGTCTAAAAAAAGGGTTAACATGTAATTAAGGGTCAGGTATCATTTTTTCCAATTAGATCCGGGTCTGCCCTTATTCTCTAGTTCTTACAATATCTTCCTATCCATGAGCCTCTTGATTCCCATCAGAGACTGTATATGAGTTGGTATGTACTGAATATTTGATTCGCTGAATGCAACATATATTTCTGGATTTTCCAATTGTTGGGTGCGAAAAAATGAACAATCAAAATACTTATTTACCTTTTTGTACTAGCTCTTTCTTTCTCTTCTCTCTCCTCTCTCTCTCTATATATTATATATATACATATATATGTTTACTAAACATGTTATTCAAGTTCTTATTACTTTGGTATAAGTAAGATACTATTTTATTATGATATTTAGTCATCCAATCTAATAGGACATACTAAATATCCAAAGCAAACAAATGGGGTGCTAAAATACTAAACCTAAACTTTAATCTAGGTGAGTTCTGCCCTACTTATGCTAAAAATATTAGTGTGCCGGTGAAGGGACTATATTTTACTATTATTCTATCTAAAGTTGTAGTTTAAAATAAAACATGAATTTAAGACACAGCTCTTATTTTAAAAATAACAATTCATACTTTGGAGGCATAAATTTCAGTTCACTAAACAGCTTTCAGTATCAAAAAACAAACCAACCTCAAACGCATAATTATAATGCATATACTTTTTTTCTATAAACAAGGGAGTAGCAAATCTTAATTGCAAAAAAGTGTCCAATAAGATTTATGGATGCGTCATACTATAAAAAAAAACAATCTGAGGAGGAGTTTTAGAATCCACAGAGATATTTCCCATTTGTATGTGGATAAGATGTTATGAACTTATCACAGTAAAAAGGAATACTTTATTATTCCCCGATAGATGACACATTGGCTTTGAGGTTTAAAGGTGCTATTTTATTTTTGAATTAAATATCAAACCAAAAGTTTCCCCCAAAAAATTCAATTGAACCTTTGAAAGTTATTTGCTTGCAAATATTTTATAATTATAAGTGTATTTTTCTATATTTACATACATTAAACACATGCATTCTTGAATTTCTTCATTTGATGCTTTAAATACAATTTATAAGTTCATGCACTTGACGTGCTTTAATTTCAATCATAAACAGGAATGTTTGAAATTTGTATATATATTTTAAAGGATGTATGTGATATTTATATGCAGAGTTTTTATGTAATATATACGCCATACCCAACGATACCTAGAAACTCATACCAAACAAAGTTATTCGTAATTATAAAAAGATAATATCATTTAACAACTTCATATTGAAAATGAATGGGATTTCATATTTTTAATAACAAAAATAATTAGTATAAGATACGAAATACAATGGTCAAAGATTTTATTTTTATAACAATTACTATTTACTATTTCAAAAAGATTGTAATGTTTGAACATTTCTCAGATTTTATCTCCGAATAATAGATGATTACGTTCTTGCTTCTTCACAGGCTGCACTTTCTAATTTTCAAAAAGATTAAATGAGCAGGGGCTTCCAATAAAGTCGACTTTTCATTATGAAATGCGCTTCTGCCTTGTTATCTGACCTATCACTATCTCCGTCAGAGAGTTGCCTAGGTTTCTGGAAGGCCACTAACACATCCGCAGAGTCATCCATGTCTTCCAGAAGACAAATATCTCCTCAGTAGTCTATCTAAATAGTTATTTACAAAGTAATAATTATAGCTTTGTTATAATCAAAAATATTACTTATTAAAAAACGCAGTACTACAAATCGTAATAGAGACTTGTTTGTATTTTCCTTTGAAAAATAAAAAAATTACTATTAAAAACTATGGCAATCACAAAGACTTGCCAGAGTTGTTATTTATTTTATGTTGACCCTAAAACTATGCAATATTTGAAAGCAGTGTCATCCAAACTAAAATTAATGTTGTTTTTTTATGTTACCAAAAAAATCAAATTAATATTCCATATAAAATGGAAGGGGAAAATGATTACATTATCCTCACTGATTCATTACCGTTCTAATGAGGAGTAATTTATGTTATAGAAGCATATGCATGTAAATATGGTTTAAAAGCTATATTTTTTATCTCGTAGGGTTTTTAATGATTAAACTTTGGAAGAAGTTTACTATTTTAGAGATTCTTATAAAAATAATAATCATATCAGCATAGCTGTCTTCCTTGATTCATAACCAAAATAATATTAAATTCCTTTTTCAAATCCTTACCACAACGTATATAATTATTAAAGTCATGTTAAGATGGAATAATTTTCCTCCATTCTTCAACAAGAACAACAAACAGAAGAATTTGCGTTTTATTCCTTTAAATAGTTTTTCCTCTTATTTTTCGGCTTTTCCTATATGAAGGCTGAAGGATAAGTTTTCAATGTCAAGGAGTTTCTATATCTAAGATCTTTGAGATGACAAAAATAAAAGAGTTATATAAGAAGAATATGTAAGAATGTTTGATAAACTACTGAACTTAATTGATTAAAGGCTTAAGATATCCTTTCCACATGTGTAAAGATTGAAAAATAGACTATAAATATTTGTAATCAGCACTTTTTGTACTTGTACTACAATTTTTTATTCAAAATTGCAACACATTGTTTTTGTTTGTCCACACTAAGTGCAAAATGTATTTGTTGATATAGTTTGAAAAAGTAGTTTGTGTATAAGTAAGGTTGTTATCCAAAAAATGTTATATATAATCATAGTACAACTTTAATGGCTCAACTTTTATCATATTTATGTTAGGTTTCTGTAATATATTTTCAAAAATGTTTATTTTCAATTACAAAGGAACATCTTCTAATTTAATATTAATTTATAAACATCCATTTTTAATATTAAATATATTTATATATATATATATAGTTTATTTAAATGTAAAACAAATTTAATCATATTTTGAGAGCTTTAAAATATTCATTTTATTATCCTTTTTATCAAATTTGATGGCTTGATTAAAAAAGTTTGACTAATACACAGCTCTGTGATAACACAATATGAAGTTTTTATTTGACCGAAATCATAGTTTTTAGGGTATTCCAAAAATTAATAGCCTTAGAATGGAAAAGTTCCACGTTAATATTATATAGATAAACAGCTTTTCCTTTTTTATAGGAATTACATTCTTAAGTCTTTACTGATTTTCCACATGAACTTTATCTCTATATGAACCTACGTTGCATTGATCTTCTTTCGGAATAATCGATATATCGAAAGATTACTAAAGGTCACATGTCCCTACAAATAACAGAAAAAAAAGTTTTTTTATTCAATAGTTTCAATTTTTATGATATGTCCAACAGAATACATAAAGCCCTAAATTTACAATGTTAATATTTTAATATACAATTTTAAAGATTTTTCTAATAAGATAATAAGTACAAACAATATATATTCGGTTTAATTAAATATAGGCATGAATATGACAGCAAATAAATACATAATTCAATATTACTTATATAAATATCTGTGTATAATAGTCATGTAGGAGCACATTTGTTTTTTATACATGTAATGACTGCTATAAAAAAAGTAACTAATTGAGACTATGAAATTGTGGTCAAACGGCTAAACAAATTCAATATAAAACTTAAGATCTGCAACGTATAATGAACTGTAATGTTGTTGGATGGATTTTTTTAATAAATTATATATTGCTTTGATAATGTAAAAAATCCTTAATATGTATTGATTATTCAGTATTAAATTGATTTAAAAAAATGCCTATTTTGTACGAAGGATGATTAACCCTAACTTACTCCCAAAAAAATATATATGAGAATAATCAAGATTATCTTAAACTTAGATAGTTTATTTATATTGGAAATAAGGAAGTGATTTTGATTTCTTTGTTGGATAAAGTCGAAGATAAATTAATTGAAACATTGCAAAAGGGGGACATATAGAAATGGAGACTTTATAAAGTCTATTTCTATTACAGACATGGATAAATGTAAAAAATTGTAGTAGAAATATTAAATGCCATATAGTATCATGCTATTCTAAAGGGGCAAAAATATCGGATATGGCAAATATATATATAAAAATAAGTTATTGAATTAATTGATTTCCTGATTCTCTAAGATATATATGTCTATGTATATTCTTGAGTCATAGAAAACTACATCAATCAGTTCTCCTTTACATGCCATCAAGAGGATTTAAAAATCAAATAACCAATAATCAATAAATATTTATATTTCTTATTTTTAATATATGTGGAGTGTACATATGATATATGTCAAGGGAGAACTATCTAAAAACTATATATATACATATATATAGTCAAGAAGGAGCGTTATCTTATTAGACCACTAAATGTCGCTAGATGATGTTTCACTATGCGTATAAAACTTAGGAGCCCTTCGTAGATGAGTTCTAGCGGACAGCTATTTAAAAAATGGCACTAATGATATCCCGTTTTAAATATATTTGTATTTAAATACATGTCACATTAGCATTTTTTTTAAATACAATAAGCGTATTGTAGGGATTTAACTGCAAACGGGTAAAAATAAAAATAAGTATTTGTAAGAATTATTGAAAAACGAGTTAATAATAAAAAAAAAAGCGAAATAAGGTCTCCAGACAACACTAACACGAGGTGTGAATATCCATTGGTGCACAAACAGATCTTCCACGGGCCCAGGACTATTTAAGGCTCATTGTAACGTTGTTTGTTATGTCTTACAACATGGAAATGACTAAATATTAATATTCCGACTCGTCGACCAAAGGGAATGATGATACCCACTAGTACACACTATATATATATATATATATATATATATATATATACATATATAATATAGATATATATATATATATATATATATATATATATCACGGCTGAGATCCTTGAGAAGACTTAACCTCAACATTTAATAAGAGAAAAGAACAAAGTACTGATATATTCAAGAAATCCACGCCGGTTTATTGAATATCAATAATACATGGTTACAAGATATAATGCTGCTGCTCGAAAGAGTACTATTTGATATAAATATATGTAATTTTGCAAGAACCTGTATCCTTGACGTTTACAATTCCTTGAATGAGCTTCTCCTATATTTATATCATTGTTAAAAAAGATAAACCGTTTGGCAGAATTAAATTTGTTTATTTATATATTTGCTGATATAACCCCCCTCACTATACCGATAAGATGTGTGGAAAGAAAAATAAATATAGTTGCGAACCGCAAATTAAAAAATAATGTCACGGAAACGTCCTTAAAAGCATCCAGAACAACGGGTATATGTGTACATGCAGTAATATTTGTTAAGCATGCAAGCAATAATAGTAATAATCCTGAAAAAATGAATTATCTTCATCTTTTACTTATCATGCAATATGGAAGCATGTGGTGATCTGCTTGGAGCACCCAGAAACGATAAGGCGAAGCGTGCAGATATAAAAATATGTCAGATCATTTTTTCTTTAATAGTTTTTTTTAATTTATTAGTTTTTTTGATTAGTATTTATCATAGCTATATCTAATATAAGTTTAGAGTCGGATAGATTAGTTATTTTTAAACAACTGAAAAAAATGATTACACTAAAGGGCAAAAAATTGACGAGTTAATAAAATTAAAATAATATATAACTACAATCTTAATCTTTTATTATACTCAAGAATAAGTTATAACTTTTACCATATTTTAAAGTTTTTAATAAATGTAAGTTTTATTATCTTGATTGCTTCGTAATATATTTTAGAAAATACGCAATGAATACGTGAAAAACATAAATAGATTATAGAGTATATTATATACATAAATAAGTCGTCATTGGGTAATCAGTTCCATTTTTTTCGTTTTGTATTCTTTATTGGTGAGTATTTAAACATCCTAAAAGAAGGTAATTTGTAAGTCATAAGTGCCGAATATATGTATAGTAGCGCTGAATATCAGAGTATTTGTTTGATCTCAGTTTATGGAGGAAAAAAATAAAATAAAAAACTTAAGGAGATGCAACTTCATATCTTAATCAAAAAAAGTTTAAGGGGGATTAACATCACTTTCCATCTCTAGGAATAATTAAAATTTGATTAGCGCGATGTTGCATTATATAAAAAGTTGTTATTTTTCGCAAACTTTAAATTTGGGGGGAAAGAAAGACAGGGACAAATTATTATTCTCAATAATGATATGGTAAAACGAATTTTCCGGTAAACACGTCTTACTACCTCAGTCTCACCCACAGAAAATTTGGTCAAAATCTAACTTGTCATTTTAAAAATCACCAAAAACCGTTTTGGCGAATAAAATAGTATTTCGATGACGGAATTTCCGGGACTTTACAGCCCCACTAAAACATTCCCTGAGTTCTCAAAATATTCAAGATCTAATGAACCTTTCGGGAGTACAGGGAAACGAACGAACGAACATATTTTTGTTTTAGTATATATATATATATCAAAGTCTTGATACATACATTTATTCCTCAATGATGAATATGTATTAATGTAAGCTTCATCTGATGAACATATCAATATTACCAAAGGCTTACTAATGGATCAAAGCTCCACCTTCTGTGCCTAATTTTGGAGAGGATTTTATTTACTTAGTTGTTTTTACGCTGTAACATTACAATAAAATTAGAGTATCTTCTTTTAGCTTTCCCTTCTTCCTTTTTAGATAACTTCAAGTCAAGAGACTCAGAGTAGAAGAAAAATCTATTAATTATTTAGAGCTGCTAAAAAAAGTTTCGTGTACCATGACTTTTAACCACTTTTCTAAGAAGCTTCTCCAAAAATGTACTTTTTTTATTACTCTCACGTCTTTTCTTAATGCAAAAGCCCCTGATATTATTAGATGGCTATCAACTTTTTTTAATAATTTAGCTTAGAAAGTTCAATAAAAAACAGCTAGCAAGGGAAATGTTCCATGAAACGATGATAAATAAAATGCGTAAGAAATGAGAATTTAAAAATTTAGGACTAATTTGAAACTCGACTTATCATTCAGATTTAGTCGAAGGTCTCCCTCCAGACTTCTCATTAGATTGCTTTAAAAACAAGTGAAAGGAAATCCATTGATCTATCTTTTAAAAAACAAAAAAGTTTTATGTGTACAAATATCAAACCACAAGGTCAATTTCTTCAGATATTTAAAAAATAAAAATAGACCAAGTACAACCGTTTATATGAATTTTACGAATCGCCATTTTTCGGAGAAAGTAGTTTGTTATAAAGATTGAATATCTCTACTTATATTTATGCTTTTGGTGGTTTTTAAGCTGGTCTTTAGGAAATCGACACCTTTATTATAAATTATTCATCCTTGTGAATGAAAGGTGTAGAAGGAACTCAGTTATGATGAAGATGAGGTATTGAAGTAGTAACGGTTCTACTGTAAGAAGAAAATCTGTACAAAAAATAATACGGTCAATAATCTGCCTATACAAGGTTTTTGTGAAAGCAAATGAAAGATTACTTCTACTGACAGCACTTATGACTTTGAAGCATGAATGGTTTAGGCATTAAAATTTGTAAAAGATATACAAAATTTCACAAATCTTAACTTAGTTTGAACTTTTACCATACCATAAGGAAACTCAATATAATATTTACAGCTAAAATCCTTTTGATTCGAATGAAGCATCTTCTTACAAATAAATTTGTGATTTGGATTTTTGTAAATGATGTTATAAAGAACACTCGATTGTATACAAACATTACACTTCAATACATTTAGCTAAAGAATCAACAGTTGGATGTAAAAAATAAAGAAAATTTATATAAAATATCCTCTGGAATAAAATAATAACCAAGAGCCAACAGCACAACAAAAATATTGTAATGAGTTAAAAGAAAATTACCCCTTATGTAAATTTAACAAGGAAAACATACTTTTGTTTGTCTTTTCGACGATTGTGGTTATAATTTTTTTGTTTTTAGAATCAAAAGCATTCTTTGCATTGAATTCCATGGTATATTCCTTTATGTACATTTTAATTAAATATTTATGATACTGTCTCCATTTATATGCAGGGGTCTTAGAGAGCACAGACTCGATGAATTTTTTTTGTGTTTTTATATCTCTTTGTTTTTCCTTGTATCATATTGTATCAAAAATTATATTTTATTGATCCAATGACTAGTTTTTCATGTTTGATAAACATGAAAATTTAAATTAATCTAAACTTTTAGCGAGTAGCATCACACTTTTTGCTCAAATTCAAAATGAAAATTAACGTGAGAGTCTTAAGAAATCGATAGAAAGAACGATAA
>CP045894.1:28462001-28488306 GCA_013387185.1 Caligus rogercresseyi | reverse complement strand
AAATTTTTTGATATAAAGAATTTATGATCCACATAACAAATTGAATAGTAATATATTCAATATTTTTTTCCGGTTAATTACACTGGCCAACAGCCAAAAAAGGTCGGACTAATTTACCATAATTCATATAGAGTTTTATTCACTGATTCCAAATATGGTATTCATTTTTCAAAGTTAGTGATAAATTCAGAGCTAAATGGATTTCAATTTTTTTAGCATTTTTAGATTCAGAGCCATTTTTGGCATACAAGGACTGAAGTATAGAAAAATAAAAAGCAATGATTTGATAGAGCTTAGATCAAAGTACTCATTTCAATTTTTACTTCGTCTCTGGCACATTTAAACTTTAAAATATATGTCATTTTGTACGAAAAATGAAGGGTTTTTCTTAGAGACTCACTGATCCTCACTGTTCCTCACTCAAAGGTCTTACATGATTAAAAATTCATATGTATATGAAGAAAAAATATCAAGCTTTAATTTGATATGCTTAATGTTCTATAAAATGCCTTATTTTAATCAAAATTAGCAAATGAATATTTTTTAAATCCTCTCCATTTTGCCCTTTTTTAGAGAAATTCATAACTCACCCAGTGAGATAGAAACAGAGAGAAACTGACGTCACAATGTATGTAAACAATAAAGAGTAATTTTCCTTCTTTCATTGGAATTTGAGTGTTTTTTTTCCCGGAAATCTTCTGAGGATCCAGGATTCCTAATGAGTGGCCTGCCGGCTGTGCCGTCGAACACAACATTTGTGAGAAGAATTCATCGTGACACAGCCTCGGATCAAGCATGGAGCAAAGGAGTGGAAGCTTAGGAGGACATGACTCCCCAGAGGGTGCTTAGCCTATTCTCTTTGCATCAAAGAGGATGATGAGTCGGAGACAGACAGACCCTCAAGGACATTACCCCTCCTCCTCCTCTCTCTTCCTTAAGGCTGGTTGGCTGGCTCATTCCGTCTGCTCAAAGAAGATGACGTGTCGGGCACCCCGGAGGGAGGGAGGAATGGACTCCCGTGAGAGAGAGAGAGAGAGAGAGAGTCTTGTGCTTTTGTCCTGTCTACCTACTAGCCTATCTATCGGGGTCTCCTTTTCAAGTGAGACACAGAGAGAGAGAGATAATTAACTTATTATCATCCTGAAGAGTCTCGGGATCGAGAAATAGTGACTTTACACATAGAAGTGGAATCTTTGGGCACCTGGATCGTGAAAAGAGGAAGTTCCTCATGACCTATTCCTACTCATTCGTCTTCAATATCTACCCTCCCTCCATCCCCTCTTCCGGATCTGTCTCGGATGACTAACAGAGACTCCACTCATGAAGCCTCCTCCTACACGTTCCTCTTGGACTCGAACGTCTAGAAGAGGAAGTCTCTCAGGCATTGCTCTTCCTCCCTCCGGGTCTCGGATGACTACGGAGACTCCACTCATGAAGCCTCCTCCTACACGTCCTCTTGGATTCGTACGTCTAGAAGAGGAAGTCTCCTTTCAGGCATTGCTCTTCCTTTACCCTCCGGGTCTCGGATGACTACGGAGACTCCACTCATGAAGCCTCCTCCACACGTCTCTTGGACTCGAACGTTTAGAAGAGGAAGTCTCTCAGGCATTGCTCTTCCTCAACAAGCAAATGAAGGAGTCCTCCTCACTCCTTCGAGTCTCATCTCTAAAGGCTTGCAATTTGGAAATCAATGTCCATGATATAATATTCTCCGGATCAACCCACCATATTAGTCCTCGGAGTCGAAAACAATGGACTTCATGCATGGAAAGGGAAATTTTGGACCTCTTGATTAAAAAGGATGGATACTTCAAGGCTTCTTGCTTCCCCTTTTAATTTGCCTTCCTAGATTGGAGCCATAATTTTGACAAATTCGATCATCTTAGAATTTGGTGACTTATTACCATTCTTTACGTCGCGTTTCGACCATAGAATCTTCAATTACACCAAGCTTTTCACATTTGAATCCATGAGAGTGAAATAAATTCCTTATATTATTTCAAAGATTCTACAAATAATTTCAACGGAGTCTCTTTCCACTTGGGATATTTATTTATATCCTTTTTTATATTTACCGCATATATTCGTACAGATACTCTGATTGATACACCCGAAATATACACTTGATCACTCATTTGACATCTATTTTATACTTATATCTATACTTTTAATATTTGTTATTATTAGTGCAAAACTCAGTGCCTTGCTTTTTCATGTATTTTTTTTTTGTTAAATATCGAGTCACTGTGTGCTGCGTTGAAGAGGTTTATTCAGGGAAATGAGAGTAATAAACACTAAAAGGAAATTTTTCCCTTTTACTTCGCGTAATTAACTTGGAAACGGAAGTGGCCAGAGTCAGATTTGTGTTTAAAAAATTATTACAGAGCAGTATCTTGTCTAAGGACTCCATTCTAGTTCCTATAAGTGATGTAAGACAAATTATGTTTTATATAAAAATCAAAACGTTTAATAATATAATTAAGTAGGTATTAATACTTTTCTGCAATTCCTAGGCTAGACAAGATTAGGTAGGACCTTAAGTGATAAATTAGCATCAAGTATACTCATGATAAGGTCAATGATAACTATTTTCATTTCAGATTTTTATTATTAATGGGCTATATTTTATTTGTAAATTTTAACTATAGTAGTAATAAGCATTTCTTTCTTTAGGGGGCAGAAATACAGATTATATCATAAAATATATTAACGAACACCTTACCTTCACTTAAGAATTGTGAAGATCAATACTCTGTTGTGTATTCTTTTAGAATAATTCTTTATATTTATATTACAAAATACTTTTACCATAATTACAAGAAATACGAGCTGATATCGTTAGAAAAATCAACAAAAGTTGTGAAGGTGTTTTTATTATTCAATACAAGAATATAAAACCTATAAATGTGAAATAAGTCAGATCACCCTTGAATTATGAAATATGTAAATATAAAGTGGTCGTTTGGGGTTCTTCCTTCAAACACGACGAAAACGGAAAATATGTTTTCACTTTATATAAATGTCAAAGAAGAGGAAATCTTATAAAATAAAAAAAGAGTCTGTTCAGAGGGCTTCATTACAAATATAAGGTCCCAAGGTAGAAGTGTATAGTATCCATTGAAGAATAATGATGTTCCTTATAAATACATGAACCATGAAGCAATCTACATATTTGCAAGAGAAAGGGGTGAAGCCATAATGGAGTCCTCCTTCAAGATCCACGGTTCCAAAGGAGACGAATATGCTGGGTTCATCAGGAGAATAACCATTGATTTCCAAATTATGAGACTCGGAGGGTGAGGAGGACTCCTTCATTTGTTTGTTGAGGAAGAGCAATGCCTGAGAGACTTCCTCTTCTAGAATTACGAATCCAAGAGACGTGTAGGAGGAGGCTTCATGAGTGGAGTCTCCGTAGTCATCCGAGACCCGGAGGGAGGAAGAGCAATGCCTGAGAGACTTCCTCTTCTAGACGTTCGAGTCCAAGAGACGTGTAGGAGGAGGCTTCATGAGTGGAGTCTCTGTAGTCATCCGAGACAGATCCGGAAGAGGGGGATGGAGGGAGGGTAGATATTTGAAGACGAATGAGTAGGAATAGGTCATGAGGAACTTCCTCTTTTCACGATCCAGGTGCCCAAAGATTCCACTTCTATGTGTAAAGTCACTATTTCTCGATCCCGAGACTCTTCAGGATGATAATAAGTTAATTATCTCTCTCTCTCTGTGTCTCACTTGAAAAGGAGACTCCCCGATAGAATAGGCTAGTAGGTAGACAGGACAAAGGCAATGACTCTCTCTCTCTCTCTCTCTCACGGGAGTCCATTCCTCCCTCCCTCCGGGTGCCCGACACGTCATCTTCTTTGAGCAGACGGAATGAGCCAGCCAACCAGCCTTAAGGAAGAGAGAGGAGGAGGGGGGTAATGTCCTTGAGGGTCTGTCTGTCTCCGACTCATCATCCTCTTTGATGCAAAGAGAATAGGCTAAGCACCCTCTGGGGAGTCATGTCCTCCTAAGCTTCCACTCCTTGCTCCATGCTTGATCCGAGGCTGTGTCACGATGAATTCTTCTCACAAATGTTGTCTACGACGGCACAGCCGGCAGGCCACTCATTAGGAATCCTGGATCCTCGGAAGATTTCCGGGAAAAAACACTCAAATTCCAATGAAAGAAGGAAAATTACTCTTTATTGTTTACATACGTTGTGACGTCAGTTTCTCTCTCTCTGTTTCTATCTCACTGGGTGAGTTATGAATTTCTCTAAAAAAGGGCAAAATAGAGAGGATTTAAAAAATATTCATTTGCTAATTTTGATTAAAATAAGGCATTTTATGGAATATTAAGCATATCAAATTAAAGCTTGATATTTTTTCTTCATATTCATATCAATTTTTAATGATGTAAGACCTTTGAGTGAGGAGCAGTGAGGAACAGTGAGTCTCTAAGAAAAACCCTTCATTTTTCGTACAAAATGACATATATTTTAAAGTTTAAATGTGCCAGAGACGAAGTAAAAATTGAAATGAGTACTTTGATCTAAGCTCTATCAAATCATTGCTTTTTATTTTTCTATACTTCAGTCCTTGTATGCCAAAAATGGCTCTGAATCTAATAAATGCTAAAAAAATTGAAATCCATTTAGCTCTGAATTTATCACTAACTTTGAAAAATGAATACCATATTTGGAATCAGTGAATAAAACTCTATATGAATTATGGAAATTAGTCCGACCTTTTTTTTTTTGTTTTTTGATTTTTGTTGTCCTGGGTGTAAATGTTCAAGGTCATTCAAGATTCCATTAATATCCAGAGGCAATTTTTCATTTGATTGACTATGTATTCACTCACACCAACTCATATTTGGAAAGATGTCTGAATGCCTAAAGTAAATAATTGATTTTCAATTATTTTGGTTTAAATATCGCGGTATATAACAAATACTCTTTCGTTGGGAAGCATTTTTTTGGGGGGACTGAGGTATGAAGAGAGTGTTTTTTTTTGCAAAGGGTCTATGGAAACTTCGAAATTTTCTAATAGAGTGCCCAGAATTAAGACATTTGGATTGTTTCTAATTGAGTAATTGTTTTTAAGTTTGGAATTGTTTTAAGGGTAAAAGATTTAGTTCTTTTATGTTGGGACCTTTCCAAGAAAAAAGTTAATTTATTGTAGCAAAGATACAAAATATCTTATACAAATTCCGAAGTACAACGAACACTCCCTCCAAAGTTTTCAATTATTTGTTCAAGGACATTTTTGGAGGGATTATCTGCTGATATTTTCCTTACCAACAAACGTTGACCTCAGGTCAGTGGAAATCTGTTTTGGGTTTTTTTATTTTTTGATTATGATTTTGATATTTGATTGAGTTGATTTTTATTTCATTCTATCATATCCTTATTATTTATACTTTTCGACCAAAAGAAAGGGAGTAGACTATCACATTGTGAGTATATTAAGATCAATTGAACCCATATTTTGATCGCATAGGTTAAAGCTGTTGCTGTGCAATGAGGTTATCAAGACATTTTAATTTGCAAGGTCAGTAGAAGCGTGATTGACATCTCAATCATGAAGGAGCAGGTTAGTGTCTATCTCAAGATTTTCTTTTAATCTATTATTAAAATATCCTATGGTTCAATATAATTATTATAACGCTAGCATGATTGATTATATCCACACGGTAGGTAAAATTCAATCCAACCATTAGGTAAAAATTGATGATTCCTCAAAATGTATCCCCATGGTAACCAGAGTAATTAATTAATGCGAATAATGATCCTTAGAAAGAATTATTAATATATTTTTATACATTTATTAATGTAGATAAAGATAAAGGAGGTAAAAATTGATGATTCCTCAATAATGTATCCCCATGGTAACCAGAGTAATAAATTAATGCTGAATAATGATCCTTAGAAAGTATTATTAATATATTTTTTATACATTTATTAAGTGTAATAAAGATTAAAGGAGAGGGACTGAGGGCTGTTTAGTGCCTTCAGAGCACCTGGGCCATATTGGATAAAGGTTGTCAAGTGTTAAAGAAGGGATAACCTCTATTAATCTTAGTCTATTAAACTAATGACCCCAGTGCTCTTAGTAGTCGAAAACAACCTCATGACTGCTTCTTGAACAAAAGAATTAGAATGAGAGCATTTTTTCCCCTCAAAAGCAAGGTCTTTATTTATTTCATAAATTATATCAAAGTTATATATAAATTATTTAAACGGTCAAAGGACAAAAGGTATTTAGGGCTAAAATGAGCAGGTCTTTAAGGAGCTTCAAAGATTTCTTTTACGCTAAATTGATGAACCCCCACGACATAAAAACAAACTACAGCCATGAACGACTCGATAGATCAACGAGAAATCCGATTCCTTAAAGCTATTAAAAGAATTGAGGTTCAAAATTATTAAATGGTCTAAAAATGCTCCAACAGTGATCGTCACCAGTTACAGTCACTTAAAGATAATGAAATATTTATGGGTAAAACTCTACAAAGTGGTTACTCTATAAAACTGTGAGCATGTTTAATGTTTTGTTAGTATTTTGGCGGCTTGTGAGGTTCAGCTT
Organism: Caligus rogercresseyi; assembly: GCA_013387185.1. Lineage (NCBI taxonomy): Eukaryota > Metazoa > Arthropoda > Copepoda > Siphonostomatoida > Caligidae > Caligus > Caligus rogercresseyi. Next base: position 28,481,740 of record CP045894.1, on the reverse strand, counting down.
TTTTTGCGTTAGCGTTCAAATATTTAAAAAGAATTTCCAAAAAAAGTACTGAGTAGTGATGGACGTTTTTCCGAAAAAAGTCCAAGAAAGGTTTGGAAAAATTGAACGCTGAACGCAAATCTTTTTTTTGCGTTCAGCGTTCAAAAAAAATGTGCGTTCAACGTTCAGCGTTCAAAAACAATTTGCGTTCCGTTCAGCGTTCCGTTCATTGAACGTGCGTTCAGCTGAACGCCGTTCAATTTGCGTTCCTTTCACAAGCCTGTATAAAAAATACTATTTTGTATTAAAGGCATGAAGAGCTTATTATCGCTTACTTTAGTAACTCAATAAGTATCAACATAGTTTTCAATCTCCCCTAGTATTGCCTAATTCTTTTTTTTTGTCATAATCTCTACTATTTTTTTTTCTGGTTTTTGTAAATCATTTTGAAAAAAACCTTCTCCCTCAGGATTTCATCTCGTGATTTACATGAATATATATGGCTGAACATGATACAACAAATATTCGGGCCATCTGCTCTTATTCCAAGCAACAAATAATTTTATTACATTTACTCATGTATCATATGCTTTTTGTATGAGGCAGAGCTTCTAGAGATTTAATCTATGTCTATGTGTATCAATAGTTTCATTGTTGTTCATTTATTATCTTCGTTTTATTACAGCTTTGAGATATATAAATAAGTACGCATTAAATTTGTATTAATGTTGTATGTTTGTTACGAGTAATTAATTTCAAATCTAATATAAAGCTGAATATATATATATTATATATATATGTTTAGGATATATTTATATAGGATGCCTAAAGATATGAAACGGCATTAATAATTATTTGGTCTTTCATGTGAATTGACAATACAGTTATTAATATTAAGACAAGACATTACTATCATTTGCGTTTATTGCTACTGCCTATTATGGTGGGACATTAAATGTATTAATACTGATATATATATTATTAGAATTAGACGATATAACCTTCAACATGTTCATAAGGTTTATCAACAACACCCACAACTCTTTAAGGGTAAACCTATGCCCTAAAAAAATAAGGTTGGAAAGTGCATTCTTACGTCCTTCAAAATATACATATTACGCCTTAATAAATACATAACCATAATCAAAGAATTTAGATGCATCCATATTTATTTTAATCTATTTTAAGTATTATGATACTCTTAACAATCAGCAATAAATAAATGAGCCAAAATTCTGGTTCAAAAAAACTGTTTTTATATTTTTTTGTAGGCTTGCAAGACTTTTTATTGATGAAGAGAATGTATATATTATCATTTAAAATATCTCGGAACTGAGTTTTTATTTTTCAATAAAGTAGTATATATCCATTCGAAGTTCTTGATTAAATTAATTTTGATATGTGAATAAATATATATTTATTTTAATGGAAATTTAAATTAATAATTTTCAATCATTAGCATAAAGAATATAATATTATCTATCTTACTTGCATATAGTTAGGAAACTGTGAAAAATAGTTTAGTTTTTGTGTATAAATTTTTATAATGATTATGTTTTGCACTATTTGTTTGATACAATTATATATGTTTTCATTGTTGACATGACAAAGTTATGTAAATACTTCATTTAAGGATAATATATACAAGGCTTTAAAAATATGAGTAACATTTATCGAAGCTCTTAGTTAGACGTTCTTCTTGTCTCCATTATTTTCATTCACTTCAAGGTCTCATGTCAAAAAAAAGCTTTTACATCTTTTGAATGATTCAATAAATTAACCTAAAAATATTTATAGTTGCAGTAATTCGTTGTCAACTCTAAATGGAAGCAATCATGAAACAATTGTATTTCAATAATAAATTGAAAGACATTATGTGGATTGACGTAAGAATGAAAAATGGTAAATATTACATGTAGTAAAAAATGCTTAGTTTAGCAAGTCTTTACTTCAACGAAATAATTTATTAGTATTTTATATAAGACCATTAAAATGAAAGTAATTGATGCTTTAGGTATATATAGAAAACTCGTTTTCTCGTTCATGTTTTTAAATCCTGAGGTAGTCATATTTTCCTAAATCTTTATTATAAAACTTTTGGTTTTAAATACTAACTTTCTATTGGGCTTGTCGTAATATATAATATTCGAACATATTAAATAACTTGCTCAATTTTGTTTATACAAGAATTTACTTTTTTGTTTTAGTTATACATATATATATATGTTACATTTCTATTTTTAAAAAAGTCGACAGTGGACTCAAACTAAAAGTAAAAATCTAAAACTTTTCAGATTTTATATTCGTAAAGCCAATCAACAGTTGCACAGAACCTTCATAAAGTATTTGGCTCAAATGTGTCATAATATTTAAAATTAGAAATGGGGACTAAAATTAATATATGTTTTGTCAATGTTTTCGTTAATCATAAAGCTTCTTAATGAAACAATGTGAAGTAAAGGTTGTCAAAAAGGAATAGACTATATATAAATAGTAATTGCAAAATAAAAAAATCATTAATAGACATTACAATCTTAAATATTACCTTAAAGAAGACGGGAAAAGATTATATTTATATATATATATAATATTTAATATGTCTTTGTTTATTCAAAGAGGTCTTTAATATGATAAAGGTAAAAACAAACTTGGATGACCCTTATTATAATGAGATAACTTCTTCAAATGTATTTCCTATGCCAAAAAATTTACTTTCTATATTTAAAAATTGCTTTTTATAAATAATATGAAGTGATTGCAATAAAACAAAAACATTAATGGACATTCTAATAATAAATTATTACTTTAAGGATACCTGACAAATATATAACGAAACGCTAAAAAAATAATCAAACAATAATAAGAACAACAAAAAGACACAATACATACATTAAAACGCAATTCTCAATTCATATTTAAAAATACATTATTTATACTTTTTTAATGTGACCCTTAAATGAGATTGGGAACTTTCCAGCAGCAGCGTCCAAGAATTGTTGCAGAGAGACGTTCTCCCCCAATTAAATGCTTAGGTCTCCTAATGACAGGAAGATAGGGTTTGAGAAAAAACTTTGTTAGACAAATTATTTTTTCACCATAGATGTGGAGCAGGATGGGCTATCACTAGGGGTGACATGACTCTACATCATTCACTGGCGTCATTAAAAATCGAGGCATCAGTATTCAGGCTGAGGTCCTCGCCATTTCAAGATCTGTGGAAGACCTTCTGAAACTGGAAAAACCACTAGGAATATTGTTGTACGATCCGACTCTCAATCGGCAATTGCGGCTCTCCTCATTCCACTCACGAAGAGCTGCATAGTCAAAGAATGTAAAGAAACTTTGATAAGAGCAAAAAAGAGAAAAAACATATACCTTGAATGGTGTAAAGGTCACAGTGACATAACTGGAAATGAATTTGCCGATTATTTGCAAAAAAGTGGCTGTGAGAGTCTAAATCAAATATGCACCGGAGTACCGCCGAGCTACGTAAAGAAGGCAGTAGATAGTTTGTTTTATCAAAGGTGGAAGCAGCCATCACAAAAACAGCGTAAATATGAAGCACACTCGTCTAATGTGAATAATCCTCAACAAAATACTATCAAATTTCGACGAGAGAATATGAAACTGCTTGTTCAAGCAGACACTGGCCATGGACCTTTTCTCTTGCACTTGAGTAAATGGAAGAACATCAGTCCAATTTGCGATCTCTGCACGGAAGAACCGCAGACTGCAGATCACCTCATAACAGATGTCCCGCTCTGTCCTATGAGAGGCATGAAGTTTCTAAGAGGAGGACGAAAAATTAGAATAATCAAATTTATGCAATGTAAAATAATGAAAAATATTATGTAAATAATTTTTTGTATTTAAGTAGGAATAAGTATATGTACATAGGTATTATTATCATTATTATTATTATTGTAACACAGATACCCCGTAGTGTGGTTGTGTCTCTACTTTAGTGTTATATGTGCGTTTTCGTGTGTATGTCTATCGTGGATGATAGTAATAAATATCAACAAACATGTGGAGATTGTATAAGTCATTCTTATGGAGGTCAAAACTCTTCAACACCGGAATCCAACTACCAATCGATGAGTATATATATAACTCCTATAAACCCTCAGATCCCCAGTAAAGATCAAGTATAGATACTTTTGATTGAACACTTTTTTCTTTTTAACCAATTCTTGGATCGATTAGTTGAGGGCATGTAGTAGATTTGACGAACTTTTAGCGCAAATATTTCATCCTTCTAAATCCTATTCGGCACTTAAAAGCAAGTGTCTTTTGTTTAGAATTCAGTTATAGTTTTAAAATACGATGATCCGTGAAGAGTTCGATTTATTACTGCTTTTCTTATTTGTTGTGAAAGTTTGGGGATACCAAAGCCAACGATTCGAGAGGCTGAATAACCTTTCTCCACAAAACTTTTTAGCGGATTGGGACTAAGTTTTTCTGGTGGTGTACAAAAGATTTAGTTTTGCGAATAAAAAATAAAATTGGCAAGTGGGGATGATTAAAACGAATTATTATATACATTATATACGTTGAAATATCCTATGATAGCTGTGGGAAGAGGCCTAAATATTTTTGAGTCAATCATTGATTGCTTTAATGAACACAACCCTAATGAACTTTTCATTAGGGCTGTGCTCATAAGGTTCATTAGGGCTGTGTTAATTAAAGTGACAGAATGTCACAGTGTTCATTAAAATATTTTTTATGCCAACACTTTTCCCAGAAAGTTACTTTATCCGCTCAACACTTTGATCTTCTTCACATAAAACGCGTAGAAAAACCCCTTCGTAATCAGTTTCCATTGAAGAAGAAATGAAGACGTCCGATTTAAGATTGTACAGTTGTATGAACCAATTGATGAAATATCCCGTTTTATATCTTGAAGACAAATAATGCTGGGATGTCTTTCAACTATGGAATTCGTTTTCTTGCCCATGGGGATTGATTTTCGGATAATGCTTGATGATTTCTTTACATTGTCAAACCATTCGACAAACTTTGCTTTCTTCATTCTATAAAGAAATTGACTAATGTAATCAATAACTTTTTCCCTCTTAAGTATATTTTTATCAATCCTTTAGAATTTGCACTTTGCCCCTTCATAATAACAATTTTGTTCATAGTCTTAATTTTTAATTATTTCTTTAATCAGAAAGTTTTTTTGACAATTTAGGGACTCGTGTCCAAATACAACACTAACCCTTCCCTAATATGGGCTTGTGAAAAACAAACTCAACACGGTCATATAGCATATTCCAAAGGTCAATTTGTCATATCTAAACAGATTCCTTCACCATCTTCCATTAAATTAGATGAAGATTTTCCATTTGTAATCCCTATTTAGGTAGTATTTTTTTTCAAGTAATTATTATGAAGTTCTATTCCTTCGCTTCAGCACGTCTGTTCATGCACGCCGCATAGAAGTTGTTTTAACCTTGTCGTGAGTATATCGGGTGGGTTACTCTCCATTTCTTCTAAATTCCAACGACGAAAACAATAAGGATAGTAGAAGAGACGCCTAACTTAACGGAACACTTACGAAATATTGGTACACAAACGCTGATCTATTTATTAATAAAATATATTCAATTTTCTAATAATTTTTTTTTTGTTACTATCATGTTGCGTAAATAAATAACTATCTATTACATAAGAATATATTACGCAAAATAATGCCTTTATTCAGAAAGAAAAATTAAGACTAACTATTATAAATGTGACTCTTAATAACCTGATAATAAACAATATCATTTTTCTTCTTTCATATATAATCAAAGGCATATTTCTACTTTGATGATTTATATTTTTACACTCCCGTTTCTTTATTGCATAACGCAATATAAAAAAGCTAAAATATATTTGTATATATACGGTAAAGTCCTTCAATTTTATTTGGCTCCTTGCCACGTCATTGATGGCGACTGGACGGCCCTGTGTGCGGCATCCGGCTCCTTATTCTTATCAAACCTCGGTGTCATCACGACCGGCGGCTGCATACGAGAGCTTACCAACCATAAGGCCCCCTGGCCAGTTTGCCGAAGGTATTTTCCTCTCGGAATAAACGGCCAACCTTGAGATGAGTGCTGCCCGTTTGTTTTGCTGCCTTTACAAAGTAGGCATTGTGGGGTGCGGTGGTGAAGTCTGAGTCGAACTTGACCCCAGGAAACTCAATCTCATCGGATGGGTGCAACTCGACGGCCCCCAACCCTGATGGTGAAGGCTGAAGTGTCGTTTTTCTTGGCTTTGCCCCCAATCATGAATTGGGTCTTGGCGGCGTTAAGGACGAGACCATTCCCCCCTGCATATTAGAGAGGCATCCGCCTTCGTCTCTAACAAGAGCCCAACTTCCTCAAGGGAATCACCGACAGCCCTAGGAAGAAATCGTCCGCGTAACTGCTATTATCCTCGTCTCCAATGCCAACGCAGGAGGTGACGTCCGCAACCAGGACAAGGTAGAGGATCGGACCTAGGATGGAACCTTGCCTCACACCATATTTTACGTTCAGGAAGTCGGACTCGGCGCCATTCCACACCACACGCTGTGATCCGCCAGAGAGGTATGACTTGAACCACTCCAGTGCATGCCCTCGATCCAAGCTTCTTCAGCTTCGGCAACAACTGTAGCTGGTCAACTGTGTCGAAAGCAGCTGAGAGGTCAAAGCGAGGACCCCTACAACCTTCCCTCTCTGCTTGGCTTTCAACCACTTTGCATGGGCATGGCCAACGCAGTTGTGGTCGAGCGGCCCCTCCTGAATCCGAACTGGGTGTTCGGAAGAGCCTCGTCTTGGCCAGATGGATCTCGAAGTCGGTCTTTACGACGGTCTCTAGTATCTTAGAGAGTGCCGGCAGGATGCAGACGGGTCTGTATGATGCAGGATCAGCAGCAGACTTGCCCTTGCCCTTATAAATGGGTAAAACGTTCGACAATTTGAGAGCCGTGGGAACTGTTCCGGACGCCAAAGAACGGTTTACAAGGTGCGATATTGGTCCGGCAAGCACCTCAATGCCTTTCTTGAGGACGGAGACGGGGATCCCGTCGACGCCCAAGGCTTCGGTGGCCCTCATTGGCTTTGACGACCTTAGCAATCTTACCAGCGCTTGCAAAGGAGAAGGAGAATGGTGCAGTGACTTGGGCACGGTGACGGTGGGGGTTTCAACGAGGGGAGGCCGTGCCGCAGTTTATAACTTTATCTATATAAAACTTATTTACGGCAGTCGCAGTCTCTGCATTGTCCATCGTAGAGATTCCATCACCTCGAGCGAAGCCGGGAGGGAGACGCTTGATTTGCCAATGGCGGTGCGGTGGATAAATTCTCCAATTACATCCTGAAGATTTAATCGTCCAAGATATCTTTGTGGACGTGGAGTAGGGCCATGTGGGTCAGTCTGCACTGACTGACCTTGCTGCGGAGCCAGGTTTTCAGGCGGCGCAGAGCTGAAAATGATCTTTCCGAGCATGCAGTTGACACAGATAAACAGAGGCACAGATGGATAAGCTTCTCCACTTCTGAAAAGAGGCCTCTAGTTTGGGGATGAAGCGCTGCCATGAAGCGACCCAGGTCGTTCACTGTGTGAAATGCTTGGTCCTTGGTCAGGCCACCCAGCATTTTCAGTTGCAAGGCGATAGACTCAAAATCCTGCATTGGCAGCTGAAGGGCACTGACATCATCACTGTCAGACACGAGGCCCCTGGTAGAATCCAGCAGCACCTTCTCTCTCCTTGCCGCTGTTGACATTCCTGCTTGGTCAAAACGGCGATCAAGCTCAGAATTCATCAGGTCCACCGCCTCGAAAAATTCCCGTCTCCATTTCGCCTCTGCTGCACAATCTGCTACATCCTCCACCGCGGCGGTATCCCGAAAACGGGACGGTGTTCTGCAGACCCTGGATTCGTTAGGCCACTCTAGGCTGTGAGCATCTGCGAATGCTTTGGCCTTCACAAATATTGTGTCCACAGCTCTATCTCCCCTCAGTGCACCTACAAGTATAATAACAAAGAATGTGTCATATATACAGTATTTATATATAGATTAGGCCAGGGATGTCAAACTCAGGCCAGAATGATTTATAAATACCATATCTTAGTAGGCCTATTTATTGGCCTATATTTTGTTTGGTCATGAAAACACAACTATAATTGTAGGCTTATACAATGAAGGAATCGGATTCTTACTCATGCGCTCCTTGAGAACGAGGATGCACTCAAGTGCACCGGACACACTCGCGTTGTCACCCTGCAGACTCTTTGCCACTGTTTCGCATGGCCCAAACATCGCTTCACAGCAAAGCAGACCGTATGCTGTTCTGGCTTTCTGCGCTTGCTTCAGGAGTCCAAATATTTTTTGGCGAGTCTCGCCACGAACAGTTCTGTCCTCCTGTAGAGTGCGTAGGGTCTAGAGGAGCGGCCCGTAACCCTGTAGCAGTCTGCTTATAGCCCTGGTCCTCACACACCTCCTTGTGGGACACAGCGCTGCTAGGTTGGTGACAGGTTCCCCCTCTGAGAACAGGCTCTGGTAGAGACTCATTCGTTTCGCAGACTCCCGGATGACAGTGGACACGCTTTGTACAAAGTTGAAGATTTCCGCTATCAGAGAAACATCCCGCGCCACCTCTTGCAATGCCAGGTCTTACGAGTGGTTACAGCAATGGACAAACAATGAGCCAGGGCAAAGTTCTGCCAGACGCGTCCGCACTCCACTTATTCTTCCGGCCATGTTGCTTGCCCCGTCAAAGCAGTAGCCCTGCAGCTTTTCAATAGGCAGGTTCAGTCGCAAAAATATGTCAACAATGCACCTGAACAGACTGTCTGCCGTGGAGTCTGGTGCACTGTAGAACCCCAAAAAAACACTTTGTTTGCCCATTTGAGAATCCACGTAATGTAGATGGCAGGAAAACTGTTCCGATGAGCTGATGTCTGTGGTGCCATCAGCTGACAACCCGAAGTAACTTGAACAATTTGCCTCCTGTTCCAACTTTCGCTGCACAGCATGTGCAAGCTGCTCAATCATTTCGTTTTGGATCGTATCCGAGAGCCAATTATCTCTCCGCAGCATCCATTGGCGAGCTTCAGGAAGAGACTCGGTGCGATCCAGCATCATTAGCCAAAAATTGCCGTCCCGATGGTTCAGAACGACCCTGGCAGTTTTCTGATCTTTTGCCACCACGTCGGAGAGTAAAGCGCTGATTGGGGTGTTATTAAGTGCATCAACTTTATTCACGGCGCCCAGATGAAATGTCGATCTCTCATGCTCCCTGAATTTGTTGGTGGCTTTACGCCAATTCGAAAAGCCCCTCTAATGAACACCGCGTCTGCTATCTTCTTCTCCTCCTGTATAAGACCTTTCTCGACCGCAGACACGCAGGTGTAACACAAAGCTTTGTCCACATCCTTTAGGTAATGCAGCCACTTCCATTTTCCAAACCATGCTGATTTGAAGGATCTGGTAAAAGTTTCAGTCCCGAATTGTTTTGCTGGAAAATCCAAAGCTTGCGGCTGAAACGGCTCTGATGGCAGAGGTCATGTCCCTGTTTCCACGACACTCTCCTCAGTATCTTGCGAAGGGCCAGCAGCAGTGCTAACAGGGATCACATCAGCAGCAGCAACCTTGTCTGACGCTCCAGTGCTTTATAATATTCTTGGTCCAATGCGTTGGGCTGTGGATTACTATTCTTCAAATAACAAATAACTTTATCGTCTCTTTAAAATATCAGTTTCGAAGCTCCGCTACCAGGGGGTGCTACCGCACCTCCCACCCCCCCACTTCCCGCGCCCATGCCCCAGGGGTAGTTTCATCCTTCTAATTTTCATTTAATGACAATAAAATTTACTGACTCACCACTTCCTTACTAAAACTCAGTGAAATCCAATAAGATATCTAAAGTCATTTATTTTTTATATCTCCTGAAGTGTTTCAATTTCTATGATTTTAATATTATTTAATATCATACATTATTTTGCATAACAAAATAAAATTATATTGTTTCCCTCTTCCATTTATATTGTGATAGGTTGTTAAGATTGTTAACATTAGCAAACAATTTATTCTCAATGTTTAATCGTTTATTTAAGGATGTATATGTCTAGTGAGTAGTTGAAAATATATTCCAAATATAAACACTATATTATATGATATGAAATATAATCCTAAGATTAAACACTGAAATTCTGTTACTTCATGATGAGAAGGTACATATGTTTACAAGAGTTCAAAATAGATGAATTGTGTTTCATTCTTCTCTACAGCTTTAATATTGAAGAACATTTGATGAGCATTCAACGAATGAATACACATGTCCAGTCTTATCGCTAGACCCATCATTTAAATGGTTGGACAGAATTGCATCCAACAGGATATAAATAAGCATTGAAGTTATTCTATCGAATCTAGGATCTTATCATGAGGTCGACCAACAATGACCTTCCCCTCTAGGGATTCGAACCTGATCCCCCAAACATTGGGGTATTGAACACGCCTTAACGCACATGGCTATCGCACTCCCTTAACCTATCAATACTTTAGAATAAATATACAAATAACGAGTTAGGTATACAAAAGTCTATATGCTATATTATTATCATAATCCAAATAGAGGGAAAATAATAAATAAAAATATGGATAACTATTTAAAATATTGAGGATAAAGTCCACTACTTAAGAGGGACTTTTACATCACACCTATCACAGTTTGGAACAGACTTTTAGGCCCGGAGGTCGGCCAAGACCCTCGTATGCTGCAAGGACCATAGCTATGATAATTGGATCCCCACTAGGCAATCCCTCCGTTCTGCAAGTGTAGCTTCCACATATATTAAGATTTTATTTATTTCTTAATGATTTATTTATATTCCTTTTATCAAATATATATTTATTTATTCGACTGCCTACACATAGCACTCATGGGTTTCATGACAAATATTTCTATTAAACACACACAAAATGATCAATTTACCTCCGCCGAAGGAGGTATTGTTTTCACTGGCGTGGTTTGTTTGTTTGTTTGGTTTTTGTCAGCAGGATAACTCAAAAAGTACGGAACAGATTTGGATGAAACTTTGTGGAGTTGTTGGAAATGCCAAGTGATTAAATTTTGGCATCTCTGAGTGCAGAATTAAGATGCAAAACGAGCTAAATACTAATAAATATTTCAAGTTAGCCTACTCTGCCAATAGATGTCGCTGTGCTGTGAAATCGGGTGCCGGGAGCGTCTTCCTCTCGGAATTTCCGTCGAGGGGAACCCTCCCCCGTCCCTCTACGCCGCCCAGTCGTGAAAATCCGCCTCGGAAGGCTCATAAGGACCCCGTGACGGCGGAGGTTTGCACTCTCTGAGTGTATATATGCCTCTAGTTTTTTAACTTGGGAGAGATTGGGACTTATATATGAGTAATATATTAATAATTTAATAGTCTGATTCATCTCTCGGGCTTTAAAACTTGTTAATATAAAATTAGAATCTTATGCCTAAATGCATCATATTTTTTAAGAAAGTATTTCTTAAAACTATAAACGTTCACAAAAAATGAATATATGTAATATCTCTGTGCACTTTCTATCATATATGGGTGCACTTAATTTTGCATGAAGCATTGTGTTCAGCATGTATTGTCGTATGATTCCTTAAGTAACAAAGAGTGCAAAAGATCTTGGAGATAACACTTCACGATGGTAATGTATTTATTACTCATTGATTGACATAGACTTGGAAAAAACTAATGGCCTTTTAAAGGACACAAATAACATATCAGAGGTCAAATGTCAATAAGTCATGTTATATAAAGCATTGAAGGAAAACGACAAAATAATCAATTGAACAAATCATTTATCGGAACAGTTTCTCTAAACATTTACATGCATTTGTTAAGGATCATTTACTGAAACTCACTGAAGATGTAGAAGATTGGGGAACATTTTTCTAGTGAATAAAAAATCTTAATGATAAATTTGTAAATTAAAATATTTACTGACTTTTCATGCATTATCTTAGGGTTTTATGTATTCGGTTGTACATATCATAAAATTAAACTGTTGAACAAAAAAATCTTACTGACGTAGAATAACGATGATAATTTAACTTTAAAGTTGAAATTTTATAAAATATAAAGTTCTAAACTATCCTCCCAAATATAAATTAATCATTAGGCATTTATTTTGCTTATTCATTCGAATAAAATTATTTATTTCGATATTTAATATATTTAGTTCGATAAAATCGCATCTTTATGGAAAAGAGTGAATATTTTCGTGTTAAAATAAGACCATCAAACATAGGATCCTTTATAAGGTTTGATTAAAATGAACTTTCCCCTGACCAGAGTCGAACCTACGGCAAATACAGTGAGATTCATGCTCCCTTAATATATACATATGTGAGTACTTAGCATACTTAAGTAAGAGAATACTATAACCTATAATTAAGGAAGGGGAAAGGACGGAATTCCTAATAGGAACTTAATTCTTTTTCCTTTTCTTTTTTACGAAAGTAGTTAAACCTTGACATAAAAAAGGAGGAAATACCTATTCCAGGTTGATGTTTTCACTGCTTTAATGTAATGAAGCTCTATAAGCAATATTTTGTTTAGAAAATGCTCTTCATTTTATAGGAAGATACAAGAATAAATTTTTTTAGGCCTCCTAATGTTCCTTCACCAAAACCAAAAATTAAACTGTCATCCTCAGACAACAATAAATCATGGAATATCGGCTATAAAAACTTCCTTCAAAGGAAAGAAAAAAATATATTAATAATATTTTATATGCATAAAGCACAAGAACAACAATAAGAAACACCTTCATTCTTTAGAACATCTCTTTTATTAAACCTTTGTTCATTATAAGAAAAAAAATACAAAAATAATGATTTCATGAATAAAACATTCATTTATATGGTTTTTGTGTTCGATCATTATTTATATTCATTTGAGTAGATCTAATTTACTTTGATTCATTATAATTCTAGAATATTGAATTCAACCATTATTTAATCCTAAATATATACATAGATTACATATAACTTTAAGACAGTTAATTGAATAAATCAACTTTATAAGGATCATTATTAAGGGATTCAAAGGAAGAGAAAAGACAAATAAAAAAATGCATTTTTTATTGCATAATATCGATTTACATTTGCCAATTTACCCTTCGAACTTTGTTTGTCAAACAATCTGAAATCCTTAGCAACAAAACATCATGGTAGACTCGGTGCTCTATTTAGACAACGTTTCTACATGTACATGATAACTTAACGGTGTATTTTAGATGCGTATTTATATATAATGCCAATATAACTATAGTTTTAATTTGTGTAATGCCTGAATGAAATAGAAAATAATAAAACCTTATAAATAACAATAAGATCTGTATTAGAGTTTAAAAGCTAACTCCGCTTGAAATTATGAGACGAATATATTTGTTATTAGTGCTGTAACAAATTTATTAATACTACTGCATCAACAGCTACAAGTTACAAGGATCAGTAACTGATATTTATCAATCAATTAGTTTCAAAATTCAGGATGATAAATAATTCAGACAGAATAATTTAGTTTTGTGCCTCTTTTTATAGCTGTTCATATTGCATTAACATTATATCAAATATAAATTGCTTTCAAAAGATATATTGGTGACAATTTGTCTTAATGAATAATGAAAGACAAAGATTCACAAATATTATACTTATATAGTTTTAAACACAACCCTATTTCATTAGATTTACTTTAAATGTAAATTGATATAAATGATTCAGCTGGACTTAAATTATGATGTTTTTTATACCGCTACATAAGTTTTTTAATGCTTCATTAATGCCTATCACCTAATATCATAGTTCTGGTTAAGGGCCTTAATGGAGTATCTTTTATTTGCACAACAGTTTAGAGATTTCATGTTATAAGTCCCTTTATCCTTATAACATCGAGCCGTCATCAACCTCATCAATAGGAATGTTCCATACTAGTCACATAAATATATTAATCAATGCAAGACAATGGAGTTTCAATTTGGAATTAAAAATCGTTGAAAAATTTATTAATAAAACAGATAATTAAGGTATACATTCTATTTTATAGCATTCGGTAATGCACATATACCCATTCGTTGTTATTTTTATTTCATGTTTACATATTTTCATACCTGGATCAGTAAATTTGTTAATTAGTTTACTAGAAGTTTTGACAGCAAATATCTTATATTTTGTAGCCTTTATGTCCTTTATAATTTGCCTTATTTATCAAAAAATGTATCTTAAAACAATACAAAGCTGTATAATATTGAATCTTAAAGTTTCTAAACTTAAGACTAAATTATATTATTACATTCGTTAGTTGCAGGAATACCCTTTTCGTTATTACATTTAGGTCATGTTTACCTATTGAGTAAGTGGATAAGTAATTTTGTTCATAAGTTTATAATTTTAATTACTAATATACTATTTGTAACATTGAAATTTCTATTTGTACCAAGAAATTAATTATGAGAAAGAATAAATATATTTTTTCTCTATAAACATATCGCATAAGATACCCTCTAGAGTTTGCAATTTCTTTGCAGATGGTAGGCCTATTCAAATAACGATTTTTTCCATTTTACTTTTTATGTGATATAATCTGTTGAAAGAAAGTTTTTTTTACAAAAATTGAATGAACATATATGGATTAAAAGCATAGTTAGTTTTAGGAAAAAAGAAAAAAAAGCCATTTATTATTTAGAAAATCAAAATAGGAAAACAGATTACTTATTCTCATATATTAAATCAAAATATTGGAATAAACATATCAATAAATGAGATTCGTACGAACTGCTGTACATGTATGTATGTTAAGGCTTCAAAACAAAATCCTATTTTACCGATTCTGAAGAACGTCAAAATTAGTTGTTCAAAAGTAAACAAGATTTTTAATCTTTTAAAAACGTGTTGGGAAAAACCTCAATGAAAAAGATTATAGAAAGTTCAAAATATAATTATAAGATTAATTGATGTTTACAAATATATTTTGATAGGTAATTATACTACACATATAATACATCCAATTATTAGTGTAATTATAATTAATAACTTTGCTTTGAGAAAGCTTATTAGTTTCAGTGATATTAAAAAGAATATTATTTTAATACATGGAAAGCAATTAAGCACTTTTTATCTCCATATAATAACTATGTATTGACGTCTTAAGTCCAATAATAATAAAAAATTGTAAGATTACCACATCTAAAACATTCGTAATGGTACTAGTTTAATATTAAGTTGACATTTTAGTAAGTTGTGTCACTATTGAGCCAGCCACGACCACATATATAAATTTACATCTTCATTGATACACTGTTTTATCAAACATTTTATTAGTATAAAAAACAATTAATTAGAACGGGGCCTAAAATTTCTAAATAGATTTTTAAAATATAGTTATTCAAACCGAAATATATAAATATAAGGGAAAATCTGCTTATTTTTCTTTTCGTCATGCTTACAATTATAATAAAATAATATATTGTAAAGTCAACTTGAAATTAATTTTTATGATGATGGATTTTTTGCATTTTAGTATTTATAAAACTTCAAAAAAATACTTATCCATAACTTTTCATTTGTTTGATAATATGTTTATTATTGGCTTTTATTTGTACATATACAAAGTTTGATCATAGTCAGTTGATCTGTATGGAAACAAAAAAAAGATAATTTATAATCAGAATATATAAGTTTCTCCTTCTAACATTTATTATTTCTTTCATATATTCAGAGTGAAAGTTTTAAAAGAAATATATTTTTTTTTGTCCAGGATTCATTACAATACATTGTGTCCATTTGAGTTTGTTCAATAGAAAAATAACATATATTCAATGAAGCATCACATCTAGTAAGAGCATATTAAATTTTCATATCCATTATTTGATGTGACTGCACAGCTGTTAAGTATATATCCTATCATTTGTCTTTTTTTATTTCAGGTCTACGTCATTTGCTCCTTACTTATTTTCTGCATACCAAAGTTTAGCTCTACATATAAGAACTCCTATCGCATTCGATTTCTCCCATGGACTCTTCCTATTGCTCATATCAGTCTTATGGGATCCGTATACTGTACAGTTGCCATCACGATAGAGAGATTCATCACTGTTTGCTATCCCTTCATTGCCCATAGGTATGTTATTAAAACCTCTGCAATTAAAAATGGATGCCTTTTGATATTCAAAACACGTCACTCTTTGAAATATTTAAGATAGTTTTTTTCACGGGATTTAATTTTTAAATCCCTTTATTGTTGAGGTGATATATCAAGTGATGTAAAAATAGTATATATGCAAACAAACGTTATAGTTTATACTAAAAAATAGGAAGTAAGACAATAAAAAATATCACAACCATAAGCTTTCAAATATTCCATATTTACCTCCGCCGAAGGAGGTATTGTTTTCACTGGCGTTGTTGGTTTGTTGTGTTGTTGGTTTGTTAGTTTGTTGGTTTGTCAGCAGGATAACTCAAAAAGTACTGAACGGATTTGGATGAAATTTTGTGGAGTTGTGGAAGTGCCAAAAGGAAGAAGTGATTAAAGTTGGCATCTCTGAGTGCAGAATTAAGGCGCCAAATGAGGCTAAATACTACTAATTTTCCAAGTTAGCCTACTCTGCCAATAGATGTCGCTGTGCTGTGAAATTGGGTGCCGGGAGCGTGTTTCCTCTCGGAATTTCCGTCTAGGGAATCTCCCCGTCTCTCTACGCTCCCCAGTCGTGAAAAATCCGCCTCGGAAGGCTCATGACGGCGGAGGTTTGCACTCTCTGAGTGTATATATCCTTAGTTTGAATCTAAATTAAAATATTCTTTGGTTTTGAAGAATATAACTTGAGACATTCCCTTCTTGGGTCCATGAATCCTTGGTCTCGGAGAAGGAATATTCTGTTTTGGTTTGTGTACAAGTTGTCTTCTTTCCTATTGTTAGTTACTCGAAAACATAAATTGTAAGACCTCTCTGCAATTTTTTCGTTTCTCCTTTATTGTTAGATAATAAAATATTATAGTAATATAGTATAAATAAACATTATAGTTTATAACAATAAATCTAAACAAGAGTTTATTCAATAAAACATATCATTAGGGTAACTATTTAAAATATTTCACAATATGACCTCTCCAAAATTACTTTAATAACTGGTTTTATGCTTTTTATCAATATGAATATATTTGCAGTCTTCATAATTAATAGTCAATGAAGCATAAATACTTTATGTAATAAGATGACCAAAATAACATTACAAACATTGATTTTCTCTATTTTGTGATATCTCGTTTCTGTATCTAAATTGTACATAGAATCAGCTCCAAGTTTGTTTATTTATACAACCAAATTATAGACGGGATATAAAAAATACACGTATACTTTTTCATTGAGTGCATCGAATCAATCAAGTATAATGATAAAGTATGTAAAGCTAAAGGCTGCAAGGAGTTTGATGTATGCGATAGATTAAATTTGATTCAAGTTCCTCGTAAATACGGATAGATATAACTTTGCCGAATCAATGTTGATGGAGGAGGCACAATGTTTTTACAACAACAAAAATAAAGCTGCAGCTTTACGTACGAAGAGGATATTTATTAAAAATAAGTTTTTCCCCACATCACATGCAATATTTATGCACTAAAAATTAGAAGCTCTCGTTTTAAAGAAAAAATTAAATATACTATTTAAAGAAAATGATAAAAATAATAGCATTGTAGTTAACATCACTTTCGTTTTTAAAATTTAAACTTTGTAAACATATAAATAAATACTAGAAAAGATGTTACGTAAATTTAAAATAAAACAGACAATCCATGAAATAATACTTCAAAAGTGACCGAAATAGTTCTTGGAGTTATAAGCCTTTTTTGTACCTGAAGAGGATTTAGGCAAACACCCTCGTAAGTTATGGAAAAATTATCACATAGTTACATGTAGGAACGTTGCTATTTGGAATCATGGATTATATTAACAATACCACACTGTTTTTGAGTATGAGTGGTGGGAATGAATAAAGATGAACATAATAAAAAAGTAATGGCATTATAGCATAAGTTATCAATTTATTTACGACTGTTGATGCGCGAAAATCAACTCTGAAATCCATTCTTTGTAAAATAAAGCTTCTTTACTCATACATGACTTACATGTCATTTGATAGTCCTTTGTATATATTATTCCAATATTATTAACTCCAATGATTAAGAAACAGGTTCGAACCCGAGAGGGGATGATCATTTTGGTCTACCTCATTGATAAGATCCTAGGTTCGATAGACTAATTATAATGCTATAATGCTTATTTATATCCTATCGGATGCAATTCTATCGAACCATATAGGCAAAAAAAAAAAAAACAAAAAAAAAAAAACAAAAAAACGCCTCAAACTCTGGAAAGAAGAATGTTTATTTTGTCGCATCTTATATGACGAAAAAAGAAGAGCGAAAATGAGGTGCCAACTATGAAATATGTTTGTTATTGTGTTTGCGAGAGCTATAAATTAAGAATCTTTGTATATAAAGAATGTAGGAAAAGTAATTAATGTAATTGTCGCAAAGGACTATAATTATATTCGACTGGAATGTGACTTGGATTTCCAATCTGTGCTTTAAGGACTAATATTTTGAGCCTTAAAACGATATAAGTGAAATGTAATTACTATAATAAATTGTCCTTAAAATATTTTATTAAATCCTTATTCAGTGAACCTATTATGTTTACATTGTGAAGGTTTTATTTACAAAGATAAGTATATAACAAAAAACACATAACTTCTTAATTAATATCTAGAAAAATATGTACTTATATACTTAATGACAAATAAATATTGTAATGAAGATTAAGTACAATTTTCAGTTTTTTTGCCAATTGATTCGATAGAATTGCATCCAACAGGATATTTAAGCATTGTAGCGTTCAAATGAGTCTATCGAACATAGAATCTTATCAATGAGGTAGACCAAAATCACCATCCCCTCTCGGGAGTATTCGAACCTGCGCCCCACACATTGAGAGTGAACACTCCTTAACACACTAAGCTATCGCACCCTTTTTCAGATACTTATTATGTTATCATTCTGTTAGACATTTACAGTCCCAAGCTAAGCATATAAGCAAATCTCTTTGTCATTAGTACTAGCAAAAACGGGATATTCGTAACGGCTAATAATTTAAAGAGCTCTTATAAATAGAACGAGACATATAAATTGTAACCGGACAGGGAAAATTGTCAATAGACGTATAATACAAAGCATGTCGATAGATACTGTATTATCAAAGAATCACATGTTTTAATATCAAAAGAAATAGTTAGAATGGAATATTAAATTGTAAATGTACATCATTTTTTCTCCTTGGCCCAGGGGTATATATTTCAACAAATTAAATCAAAGATATACATAAAGGTTGTACAGATACGTAGTAAATAAATGATCAATAAATAACATTTATTTAAACGAAACAAATATAAGAAAAACATTCAAATAATTTGAAACAATCATATAATAAAGGCATTTCAATAAAAATTCATATCAATAATAAATTTTTGAATATAAAAAAGCAATTGGCATGGTAAATAAATATCTTCGTTTTTACTGTTTCCTTTTGTACATCACTTTGATCAAAATCAGGTAATATCTTTTACAAGAAGTAAAGAAACCATATTTGGCAATTTAAAAAAATCTACAGACTTCAAACTTATATAGCGTAAATTTTTCTACAAGCTACTAAATATGCATTAAAA
>CP045894.1:28438218-28461901 GCA_013387185.1 Caligus rogercresseyi | reverse complement strand
AAAATACATAAAACCTATTGAAAATTTTGTTAAAAAAGTTTTTATAAGTCAGCTTTGAAACATCTTGTTTTTTCTTGAAAATAATAATAAACTATTTCCTACATATTCCCACGATGAGCAATTATGTTTGAAATTTTTGATGCCAGAGGCTAAAATTTTGCTGCTGACGAAATAATAGTTTGTCACAATTATTTCCCTTGAAATGTTATCCCGTTTAGCAGTTTTCGGCATTTTGATATCCATTCAAGGGCACGCATTTTTAAAGAGGCTTTTGTAAAACTATATCTGAGTCCAAACAAAATGACTGGCGTGTTAAACTTTTGCCTGCCTGTATCTTTTAATTGCACATACACTTTTTACAATTTTGTTAAATAAGTATAATTTTATAAATAAGTATTCTAATAATATTATGTCAATTTAAACAAAAAAGTAGCAACTACAAGATCTTAAAATATTTTTCAATTTGTCAAAAGGCTCGATAATACATTTTTTTCACCAATGAAAGCCACCAAAAATTAATAATTGACACTTTAGTACAATTTTTATTTATGAACAATTTATTGAAGGGATGTAAGTGGATGAATTAAATTTAATTCATCCTTTTGACCAATTTTTCACAAAATATTTATAAATTTGGACTGCAGCATTTGTATTATTTAATGTTGGACATCATCGTTTTTGCACATGACTTAATGTACTTTAAATACTTTTTAATGATAGGATTTAAATTTTTACGAGCTAAAAGTATTTTTTATTGTTGAAAGGAGTTTTCACTTGAGAGACTCATATTTTTGTTGTAGACGCCATAGTTTTTTGATAGTTGTTCTAAGAAATAATTATCGCTTAATCATGGAGAAATAAATCACCGAGCAATGCTTGCAAAATATTAAAATTTATACAGCAGAGGTGAGGCTTTGACTTTGTAAAACGTTCACGCGGTGGTTATTCAAGCAATATCGAATTTCATTCATGATTTAACTTGAATGTATTTTAACAGCTAATAAGGATATCTTAATTGTTTTTTTATTGAGCGCTCTTTATATCCAAAACCCTTTATACAATCCCATGTTATCAAATGTTGTAAAAAACTGAATATTGATTGAAACCTCTTTGTTTTCTTTCTTGCATGAACAACACTCTTAAAGGCAATAATGACTCTATTAAAACTATTTATAAGCCATAACCTTTTACGAATTGAGGCATTTATTGATTTTTGAAGCATGCTAAACATGCATTTTATTGCTGCAAGAAGAAATGTTGGAAGGAAATGAATATAAATATTGCGGGGGTAACCTTTATGATCTTTGAATGAATTATTATTATTAAAAACTCTTTCTTTTGCAAGATTGTCTTTTATAATAAAAAGAAAAGGGATATGAAAATATTTTCTTATTATGAGCCAAATAAATTGTATAAAATAAATATAACTATAGTTAAAACAGTTGTTTTGCTCAATCATCATTATTGAAACTGCATTGATGCTTAAATGTTTTGAATTCCTTGTCTTTTTTTCAATTACTTTTTTGGTTAAGATGTTTATTTTTTAGCTAAAATCCATACATGGTAAAATATAAAATACACTAGAAAGTAAAAGATAAAAACTTAAATCTCTAGACAGTTACGTTAAAAGCCATACAAAATGGCCATTGTAATTCAAAATTACGGTCTAAAGATAAAACCATAACATAAAATGAACTTATTAAGATATTTCTTATTCATATAAAATTTGATGTTGTCTTATTGCCGATTTGATGATTTGAGGTTGCTTTTTTAGATTAGTATTAAAAAAGTGTCGTAAAATATCCTCTAAGCATATGAAACGAAGTATTTTACCATTCATTTGAGTAAAAAACTGTTTTGAGTATCTACACTAAGTAAATAAATATGACCTTCTAGAAATGGAGCAAGTGAGCCAAGGTTGTTTGTCCATTAGTCTTATGCTTCAGTTCAAATGGTTGTTGTATAGGGGAAGATCATTTTAAATTATTATTATATCCTTTATTGCAGACCTTCTCCTTATAATAAGCTAACAAAATGCAATAATTGTGACTCTGATGAAATATCCTTTTGTTTGTAGTTGTAGGCTTTTACAACATTTGTATTCTTTTTGTTTCGATAGAACTGCATACGTGTGGTATGAAAAGTATACTAGCCTTGTAATAATCTTTCGAAACTAGGATCAGTCTATTGAATCTACATGGATTTGTTTGTTTAACTCCTAGGTAAACCCCACCCCACCGGAACTTAATCCGGTATCAGCCGGTGAAAGTTTACTTAGGAGCTAAGATCTTTATTTTTGAATAAATTATATTTACAGAAAATGTAGAATATTTTCAAGCATTGAGCTTCCATTGGTGTCTTCTTAGCTTTGGACTCCTCTGCGAGCTGGAACATCTCCTTTACGGTGCGAGCACAGTCAAAAATGAGATGGATCGGCGTTTCCTCCCCCTCCTTGCAGAGACGACAGGTTGAAGTTTGTGCTTTTCCTATCTTGAATAGGTGACTGTTAAGTCCAATATGGCCGCTAACAATGGCCACAATATTCATAATTTGGTGCCTTTTGAATTTATAAATTTTATTCTTTAAAATTGGCTCTCCAATAAACATCTTAGAATGTCGGCAAGTTTTTAGGTTTCGCCAGTCTTTTTCCAAAAATTCATGCTGCTCTCACGTAGGGCACCCTTGCATTGACACATAGAAATTGGGACAGTGACAGGCAATCCTTTTAAAGCTCCTTCCTTCGCTAGAGCATCTGCGAATTCGTTGCCCGTACTATCGTTGTGGCCCTTTATCCATCCCAATGTGATGTTGCATTGAGGTTTTTCGAGAGCGACTTTACAGTTGATGATGTCTTTATTTACTGTTGAACCTGGTCTTAAATCCAAACTATTTATAGCTGAGAGACTATCAGAAAGGATTAGTATTTTTCTGCCATTTGTTTTAGCAGCTGGCATATTTGTTGCAAGATTTCTGATAGCTTCAACCTCCGCCTGGAATACTGTATTGGTTTTATCGAGCTTTAGGGACCGCTCTTCTAACACCATGTCCTGCTTCGTTAGTGTCCATCCTGCACCTGTCTGTCCATTAATTTTAGAGCCATCTGTATATCCAACGAGGTCATAGTGAGTTATATCCCAATTATTAACTATTTTATATTCAAGTCTGTTGGACCAAAACTCAGTGCTAGGTCCAGGGGTAGGGATACTATGTTTGGCTATGTAGCCATCCAGAAAATGTAGGTGTCCACTGTTTGTATGACTGAGCCACTTTAGAGGGTTGTCCATTTTTGTGCGTATTCTTGATAAACAGGCACGTTCAATTAAATATAGGTGTAGCGGGATGAACCCACACATAACTTCCATTGTAGCAGTCGGGGTTGACTTCATGGCTCCAGTAATGCTAAGTAGACCTAGTCTCTGCACTCTTCGAAGTTCATTTCGCAGAAATTCACATGAGTGCAACCTTGGTGCAAAAACAATGGATCCGTAACTCACAACCGATCTGACATAGGTCTCATAGATCCACTTAGACCTGAGTGGACTGAATCCCCAGTCTTGACCGATGAACGTCTTCAATGAGAAGAGACTTCTTTTTGCTTTTGCAGTTATGTGTTTCAAATGCTCGTTCCACTTAAGTTTGGAGTCTATGACAATCCCGAGATACTTGAATGAGTTGACTCTCTCAATCACAGTTCCATTTATATTAAGGACAAACACTGATCCTTTTCTTTTCTTAGAGAAGAGCATGCACTTAGATTTACTAGCACTGAAAATCGTGTCTCTACTTGATGCCCAAAGAGATAGCTTATCAAGGGCTTCTTGCATAAGTTGCACTAACGTTTGACGATCAGCTCCCTTAATACATAAAGCTAGGTCATCAGCATATGCAACTTTATATATTGGCTTTCTTAAGCATTCTAAAGCCTCTTGAAAAGCGAGGTTCCAGGCTAGTGCAGATAAAATTCCTCCCTGTGGGCAGCCTCTTGTCGGAATCGTTGACGCACACTCTCCACCAAGCTGGGCGATAACTATTCTACACCTCAGAAGGTTATTATACCAACGAGTTGTAATTTGATCTAAACCATACTTGTTCATGGCATCGATTATGTGATTGAAATTAATTCTGTCAAAGGCACCCTGTATATCAAGGAAGGTTACCAAAGCCTCCTCCTTTCTGTGGAAACTGCTTTCACAGCAGTCCACTAATCTACTAATTGCTGTGTCTGTTGATTTGCCCTTAGTAAATGAAAACTGGTCTGGTAAAACAATGTTGGAGTTTTCCTGAATTTTCCAAAGCACCATACGCTCGAGAATTTTTAAGGCCACGTTTGTTAGTGTTATCGGGCGAAAGGATTTGGCATCAGAGTAATCATCTTTTCCCTGCTTGGGAATAAACACGACTTTCGCCTTTCTCCAAATCAATGGGGTGTAACCAGAATTGTAAACAGCATTGTAAAGACTTTTCAACCGCTCCAGCATACAGTCAGGCAAATTTTTATACGCAAGACAAGGTATATTATCCAGTCCAGGTTTTTTATTTGACTTAATACTGTTGATTGCATTTTTAACATGTTTTATGCCAAAATGATCCACAGGGGGTAAAGAATCCGTATGACTAAAGTTTTGGGGATTTTCCATGTCACTGACTGTTGAACTAGGAAAATGAGTGGATAATAGCAACTGTAGACTTTCCTTTGGATTATCAAGGTCTCCCAAAATACCAACACGGATATTTGTTCGGTTAGTATGAGTCTTCATTAATCTAGAGAGATCCTTAGGCCCTTCTAAACTACTTATCCATTCTCTGAATGCATTTCGCTTGGCTTTTATTAACATTGTTTTGTAGAGTTGTTTTTCAATTCTGTATTCAGCAAACCTTTTTTTGCGTTCGAGATATTTAACTTTTCTTCTTTGCTCTCTTAATTGGTTGTTCCACCATGGATTGGCCTTTCGAATCATTCCAGACTTCACGACACATGATTTTTTAAGAGATTCGAGTATAGTAGTTGTGATACTGTTCGCTTCAAAATCAATGTCATTGGAGCTTAGAAGATCCTGTGACACTGCTTGTCCGTGAGATTCGAGATCACATTTAAAACTGTTCCAGTTTGCATGTTTAAAGTTCAAGTGATTAGATATAGTTTTCACTGAACCAATGTCAAACATAATGAATCTGTGGTCGGATCCAGAATACTCCTTATCAGTCTTCCATAGAGAAATGAGATGATGACTCCACTGATTAGTTAGGGTTAGATCAATAATAGATTTTCCCATACCACCGGCAAACGTAGGTACACAACCTCGATTTTGAAGTCCCAAATTATGTGCAGCAATGAATTCCTCTAGCATTTCACCCCTCTTGTTAGTGATAGAGTCGCTCCAAACTCACTTCTGGCGTTGAAGTCACCACATAACAATAGAGGCTCATGTTTTCTTTCGCAGTATTCCACAAGAGTCCTTATTTCTCCGCAAACATCGTTTTTGGTAATGTGTCAGTTTTTATGATTAGTAACTTCATCTACATGGTCATTTCCTATTTGGAAGAAAAACTTTTTGTTTAATATATCAGCTTGCGAGGAAAGTCTCTATACCTAAAGAGATACTTCTTTCATTTCACGATTTTGGGGATACTCAAATTTTAATGAAGCCATATATCATTCAATCTGGGTTGCGGGTTTCAGATATTTTCCTTACCAACCCATATTTTGTTTATCTGAGTGTAAGCCAGATGAAATTACGATATATACCTATATAGGGTAAAATAAATAATAAACTGATGACGTAACTAAACTAACAACATGATTCAGATCAATGCCCAAACTTGCATCATTGGTTTGTATATTCTTACGACCGATACAAAATTATGAATATTCTGGTTATTTTAAAATGTGGTTTAATTTACTTTGAACCACAAATGTATAACTAATAGAAATGATTTTGTCCTTTTTTATAGAAGAGAAAAACTGGAACCGGTCTAACTTGATCGACTTTCATGATATACACTATTAAGAATGTTAATACATATATTAAATAAGGTTTAGGGTAAGACGTCATGCTATATCGTATATTGTTCTAGAAAGCACCCTCGTAGGTTTGCATATGTAGACAACAGTAACAACTACAACCGCAACAAAAACTATAATGAAATACTATTAAGCAATAATTGAATAATTCCGTACAATTTATTTAATATTATTAAAGTATATATATACTATGTGTATGTATAGAGAAAGGAATTTTTTTTCGCTAAATTTACTGTATGAGATTCGAATGAGCTTTACTGTCAAAACCATAGCTTAGCTTGCTTGATTGCTCACATAACAATGGAAGTATAAAAAAATAACGCACTTTTCCACAAATCCTTTCAACTGCTCTATTAAGTAAGTACCAGATTATTATTTTTTCTTTGGCTTATTTACTAGCACCATTATATTCAAATTAATACAAACCAAGAATATAAAGAACTAACGTGATATAGAAGTTTAGCCCCATAAGTTTAAGTGTTATCCATCCTTAAAAAATAAAACTCAAATATCACAACTCTTTTTATTTCAAGTTCAATTTTCTTTGATAGAAATAAAAGTTTATGAGGCTTGAGAAAAATAAAAGTTTTTTTACTGAGGGTCTTTTAGTAATGCAAAATCTTCCCACAGAGATTGAGTTTGGGATTATAAACAAACTCCTTGAGTAAAGTTTTAAAAAGAGATTCACAGATGCTTTGCAAAGATATAATAACAATGATGAGTTATAAGTTAGGAATGATCACCATGTCGTTCAAAGTTTTTGGTGTGAATCCTAAATATAAAACATATATCGCATTAAAACTAATGAATCAATTTTGTAATTAGTGAAAGTCTAATAAAAGAATTGAGGGTATATCAGCCGGGTCACATTTTCAGCGCTTTGAACAAATTTAATTAATCTATATAACAATAAAGTAATTTAATATATTGTATATAAGTGTTACTTATATTAAATTTTATGAATAATGTTGAATAGTATGCACTAAAACCTACAGCATAAACACATTTGCAATTGCAAAACTAATATTTATGTAATAAAGGTAGATTTTTTTCAATTTATTGTTAACAATAATAAAATCTTAAGTAACCATTGATAAAGAAAGATATTATTTAGCAAAAAATTGTATGAAAACCTTTACAACAATTATAAACCTGGATAAAAATACCAATTATGTAGTTTTAATCTTCTCTAGTCCTATCTAAAAATTGTGGATCTGTGGCCAAGTTCTTTATTTTTTTAATACAGTATAAATATAAAAGGGGAAAATCATGTTGGTGAAAACATAAGTCAGCATAATAGTTACAAGATAAACACACCTTAGAGACCCAACTATTTCTTTACACTTGAAACGTTATTTAAAAATTCGTATAAAATTAGGTTTGATTAAGCTTTCGGAGGCTTAAAAACATATCTTTTCAATAGCTTTCCGACTTCTATTGTGTTCTTAAAATTAGTTTACTATCCTCGTTTCTTTGTAATGATAAATTCGTTTGTTTTGAACTGTTGTAAATAATTTATTCAGTTTCCTTTGACAGATAACGGATCTAAAAATTAAGCAAGTGCATTAACTCAGTGTGCTAAGGCCTGTTCAACTCTCAATGTTCGAACCGTCCAAGAGGTGAAAGTCATTTTTGAACTACCTCATTAAAATAATATTCTTGGTTGATAGACTAGATTAGATGCAATAATGCAGCGTGACCATTAAATATGTTAATACGTTTCAACTATAAATGTTTAGTGCGCAGGTCCGTCTCCTCCCGATAAGGGAAGATAAATTTCGGTCCACATTTTAGGTTTGGTATATTCATTAAGAAGCTATAATACTTATTTATATTCAGTCGGATGTAATTCTATGGAACAAAATAGGCATAGAATAATAAATATTCTTTTTATACTTTTTTAACCCTTTCAAAATGACTTATATGGTAACATATTGCTCCAAAATGCAAATCGGATCACTTCAATAGAATAATAAAAGGTAATGCTACTATTATTATGACTTGTTGGCTTTATTGAGTATTTTAACTATGCATTATGAGATTAAGAATCACCTCCAGCTTTCCTCAAAAAGCTTAAGGAAAGCTACTTATTTAAGCTTTTAAAATGTGAATATTTGAATATTTTATCGGTGTCCAATATATGCTAATGCAAATAAACTTAATCCACATGAATTAATTTGAAGCTTGAGAGTGCTTGAAGAAGAGTTCTTTAACCTGGTAGGAGTGTGATTTGTAGAATTATCAAAAAATAGACTAAAGCTAATCACAAATATTATTGACCAGGTGTTGTTTTTTGGCTTAAAGAATGGAAAAGGATTTGAGGTGTCATATACTATTGAATAACGTAAATAGTAGGACTCTTCTGGTTTCAATGTAACCTTAATTAGTTATTATTTTTTAATGAAGCTAATAGTTTACTGACTTTCTAAAATTTTATTAAATGATTAGATAATATAATTGCAATTTTTTATGTTAATTTTTTCCTTTAAAAAAATTCTACTTAGCATCATTAGTTACTATCATGCTGAAACAAAGAAATGAAAAATACTCATTCAAGCCCAAGGTTAAGCCTTATTTAACACCAAAATGGACAGTCATTAACATTAGTTATTTTCTCATTGAATTATATAATCTAATTAACTGATTGGCTAAAATAAGGGGTAGTTTTTAAGGCATTTGTATCTATGTAGAAGTAACTGTGTTTTTAGGTAATATAATTGACTTCTTTTTGGTACTCCTTAATATAAACATACATATAGTCTTTTGAATTTCAAACTTATTAAAAGTTAGCGAAGAAATATTTTCATAGACGTACAAATATAAATAAATTGTGACTCATATAGATACTGCTAGGTAAAGCTATTTTGAGATTACTTTCTATTCTTAAATAAATTATCGATGACCAAGTGTAGTGTCTTTAACATTGTTACAAAAATATCCTTCAAAATTTTCGAGCATGCGGGCATTAATTCCTTATCAGATCATAAAAGAATTATCCATAAATTTATATAACATTTTCTTGAAAGAGGCTAAGATAAATTTTCTTCTGGAGTATTTTATATGTTGTCTGTGTGCAAAATATACTTAATATAATTTATTTCATGTTTTTATATTTAACACGAATTCTATTGCGACGAATTTGATTATGAATATGTCATCTCTCTAATGAAAACACAAATTGTTTTTGCATATCATAGTGATATACATTATTTTTATATATTATATTATATATATTATTATAGCTAAAACGGACCAGCAAATAGCTGATTATTTAAATCAAATAAGGATTACACACATACACTAAAATGCATCTTACATATGTTAAGTAGAAGTCTTTCGTTGTACATAAGCAATATATATTCCTTTACAATATGAAAACATATATGAAAAAGTATTGTTCGAGTTAATTTATTTCTTGCGAGAGCTCAGTGCGATAAGGCGTGTTAAACTCTCAATGTGGGGGTGTAGGTTTGAATCCCAAGAAGGAAAGTTGATTTTTTAAACCTTATTGAGAAGATCCTAAGTTTGATAGACTAATTAACAAGTTATAATTTATTATTTATATCCATTGCAGATGCAATTCTATCGAACCAAATAGGCAAAAAAAACTTTTAGTAGAAGGAGTCAAATAATATCTTTTTAACGTCGGCATTTATAAATACAAAAATAGCTAAACATCAAAGAAAAAATAATATATATAAAAAAGGATCAAAGGTAAAATGATCCGCTATTAGATGTTTATAATATATATTCCAGTATCATGAACTGACCATTATTTTCGTTGCCTTATTTTTTTTTCAATAAAAACTCAATTCCTATTATTAAATAGGAGTTTTAATATTTGTGGATTTAAAAATATTAGATTAAAATAATAAGCCATGGAGACGAACAAAATCTCTTAAATCCGTTGCATTATTAAAAAAATTGCACATCTTTCAACAACAGACTCAATGCACATAATAAAAATATGAAAGCCGGCTTTTTTACTTATTTGACAAACAAAATCTTTTATTTTTCTTATCAATCAACTTTAAAATGCAGTTTTCCAATCACAAAGAGGGATAATCAAAATATACAACAGTTTTCAAGCAAAAAAACAAATATTATATCCTCTTTGCAGGTTTGCCTTTTTATTTACATATAATTATACATATAAGTGTCAAAAATATTTTTTTTGATGTTCCAAAAAGCAATTAACTTATTTTGATTATTATATATACTTAACAAAAATGGTTATTCAACACTTTTGTATATCAAAAGAACCGTTATATAATTATCTTTTATCATTTTTAACTGAAAATTCTAACAAAACAATAGTTTCATAAACACTTTCATAGCTCAAGTAGTAATTATTTTTTAAACGATATTATTAAAATGTATTTGAATAAATATAAACAAATAATCATTAACATTAAAAATTGTATAAAATGAAATAAAACATTTTGCAAATTCATAAAAAATCTTTGCACAAATATAATATTTCAATTAATCCTGGTGGATACTTTTTATGCTCTAAAAAAAGTTAATTACATGATTAAAAGATGCCTCTTTTTAACGGTATTTTACTTGCCTTTTTATTGCACATTTAACCGCAATGGTTTGTGTATATCATTCATTTCATCAAGTTGACTAATAATGATTACAACTCTTCATTAAATATGTAATCTTATCAACATTGATATTAAAACTAATATATTTGATTTACCCTTTGAAAATCTTAAATAAGTTTTTGAATTAAATTCAATATAAGTTCACTAATAAATGATTACAACTTTTTAAATATGTGATCTTATCAACTTTGATAATAAAAATTAATATATTTGATTTACCCCTTTGAAGAGCATTAAAATATCTTAAAATAAGTTTTTTTAAATTAAATTTAATACAAGGAAAACGTATTAAGCCCGTATTAAGAGTTGTTAGATATTAGGTATATCAGTATATTAGATCATCTGTATATTTTTAATTTCATTGTTAAATTGTAGACATGTATAATGCTCACACTAGTATTGGTTCATTAGTAAAAACAATAACATATTGTTAAATTCTAAATTTGTATATATAGATCATTAAAATCATATCATAGATCATTAAAGGGCTATAAAATAAGTTTTTGAGTTACATTAGAGTATTTTTAAAGGAAAACCTTCGTTTCGTAACTAAATCTTGATTACATGAAAGTGATTTTAATAATAAAATTATCGTCTCATTCCGATTAAAAGATCAAAACTAAGTATACATTTTTTATTCATTTTAAACTTTGCCGCCTTAGCAAAAGCTTGAGATTGAATAGTTTTTATTTTTGATAGGACATTAGATAGTTTTATCTTTCTACCCTTTCTCATCATTCAAACACGACTCTCAATTATCAATCTTTATCAATACGAATAACTACAAATACAATAGCAGCAACATTAGACATGTTCAAATTTAACACATTTCTTTAAAACATCAATAGATACTTTTCTGGTTCTCCAGGCTTAATAATCGACAGGAAAAATATTTTTAAATTTGGGCCGCCGAATGCCTGCCGCAAGGGCCATTTAGGGCGGCGCCAATGAAAGTTGAGTTTTATGATGATATAGTAATCCAATGAGATTTAAAAAAATTTATTATGCAAAAGGGTATGACAAACAACTATTTTTTTTTACAAAAAGCAATTTATTTTTTAAATCTCAAGTTTATTTAGTAACCGACTACATACATAGAACGCATGTTTTAAGAGAGCTATGCAAGTACGTCGTATTACATTTATTTTAACATTGGAAAGGAAGGAAAATTATTTTTACCCTAAAATTAAACTTTTTTCTAAAATAATTATTACTTTAATAAAAATAAATAAAAAAAAAAGTTTGACTAACGCGATTGTTGAGTCCAGAAAAGCAACTCAAAGTATGTTCCTCCTCCTGTCTCATTGAGAAGCCAGTATATGTTAACGTAGTTTCAGCGTGGAGGCTCCATGTTTTCCCAATAGCCTCAACGAGAAGACTTTTATTAAAGTAATAATTATTTTAGGAAAAAAGGTTTAATTTTTGTTTTTTTTCGACTGTAGAAGCAAATAGCTTTATGTCAGTGATCCGATATGCTTCAAATTTTATGACTTTTAATTAGGAATTATTTTATAGATGATAAAAACCTTTATTTTGTAAAATAATTCAAATTATAAAATTTTAAGCCTAATCGGATCACTGACATTTAAGCTATTTGCTTCTAAGTCGAAAAACAGTCAATAGACTTCATCCGTCTTTCTAGTGTTAATGTTTTTTTGGGCCCTCAGTTATATAAAACTCAATGGATTAAAGTATAATAGTACGATAATCGGTATGGAACATTAAAAATGAAAATTCTATCAGCTAACCAACCACTCAAAGCGATGAGAAAAAATGAACATTAATGGATTGAAATCAAAACACAAAGCCTTTTTAATATATTAGCTTAGGCCCATATTTGATTATATCAAGCAGAAGGCATCTACTTTTCAAATTATACACCATATGTCCTTAAGATATATCATTTGATGGGATGAACGTTTTCTTTATATCAAGGATTTTTGTTTGCTTTTAATATATATTTGGAATAAAACATAAGTATTTCAGTATACAATATAAAATAATGCTTACTGTGTTGCATAGATCCTTTAGATTATCGTTATTTTATCATATACCCTATTTAAAAAGACATTATTGTATAAGATGCTCTTACATATATAAGAAAAAAATCGTACAAAAACCTTGTAATTCATATATACAAAATTGTATGCGTACATATTTGTTAGCCATGAGGCAATCAAAAGTGCTTAGAGAGAAGCAGACCATACATTGACGATCTACTATAAATATGTTACGTATTTCTCTTCGAGCTTGTATTTATATTTATATAAATTGTATATTTATATTTTATCAAGACGACTTAAAATGAAAATATTTTTTTGCTTTCTAAAATATATCCCTTGTTCATGGTCCTCAGTTAATCGATTTAAAAATATTTTTACTTAAGTAAGAGGTTGAGTTTTTATATATCTAGTTTTGGTTTTTGTCATATAAACTTATTTACTTACTCATTGTTAAAATATATATGCTAAAAAGATGTGTAAAATGCCACGATGAGGAATGAAGAAGTAAGAGTATACAGTTTGACTAACGCGATTGTTGAGTCCAGAAAAGCAACTCAAAGTATGTCCCTCCTCCTGTCTCATTGAGAAGCCTAGTATATATTAACTTAGTTTCAGCGTGGAGGCTCCATGTTTTCCCAATAGCCTCAACGAGAAGACTTCAAGACCTTCTCAAAATATTATTAAGAAGGCTCCATGTCTTCCCATTAACCTCAATCAGGGGTGGAGTGGCCACCGGGAGTAACGGGGCTAGTCCCGATGGGCCGCTTATATAATAGTATACTAAAATTTTGATAATACATTTTTACACATAAGTAAATAGATACAAGAACGTACAGTCTATATGTAAATAACCTTTCAAAGGCCACAAAAATATGACAGTATACAGTGAGTACAAATTGGGGCCAGTACAAGACCGGCTAGGGCAAAATGTCCCGGTAAATAAATTCTTCCAGTTCTTTAAGGGAGCTCAATAGCCGTGTGTGTATGGGTGTGTTCAACTCTCAAAGTTGGGGCGCAGGTTCGAATCCCGAGAGGAGATGGTCATTTTTGGTCTACCTCATTGATAAGATCCTAGGTTCGAGTGATTCACTTTAATGCTATAATGCTTATTTATATCCTGTCGGAAGCTGCAATTCTATCGAACCATATAGGTAAAAAAAAATCTTCCACTCCGCCCCTGGCCTCAACGAGAAGAACTTAAAACCCTCCCCTAGTGTCAGTGCTGAGGCACTGTGTCCTCCATACAATCTCAATGAGTAGAGTACTGAACCTTCCCCCAGTTTTAATATGAAGACTGAGGAGGGTTTTACAAAGTAGGAATCCAGGGATGTCCTCAATTATAAAACAGAATTGCATTCACCCAAAAGATGATCGACTCCGCAAGCTAAAGCTTACTCCCATACTCAGCATCCAAAGTCAAAGGATTACTCTGTCTCAATAACAAATTGAGGAGTTCCCTTCAGGATCCTCCGATTTGTTCGAAGGAACTGGGCACCTTTATTCAAGACATGATATTTTAATTTGCTGTAAATGTTATAATACTTTTATTTTTCATATGTTATTTTACACTTTTTAAGTTTAAATAAATTTATAGATTTAAGTTAGGGGAGGGGAGATGTGTGGTCATGATTCTTAGAGATTTAAGTACACGCTCCTAAGCATCTAAGAGTCAACCGGATCATACAGATCTCCTCTCTTCAGTCCTTTGAATATATATTATATATATATATATATATATATATATATATAATAATATATATATAGACTTATAAAAGTTTACAAAAATATTTTTATATTCCATAATCCATGATAATATATAAGAATGGAATAAAAAATATAATAAGATAATGTTCATATAAAAATATATATATATATAAATATATATATATATATATATATATATATTGGGGCTGTTCTTATTTTTCAAATGTTTGAAATGTTGGCAACATTGTGAATTTTCTGTTTCTTGGTGATAAAAGAAGACGACATACAAAGTTTGAACACAATCGGTCAACATTACAAGGTCGCGTAACGAGGTCAAAGTTTTAAAAATTTAGTAAAAATATAGTTTTCCGCAAATTTCTTCAAAATGGTGGACGTTACAGACTTCAATAATAATTATTAATTTAAAGGAAATCTAATTT
Source organism: Caligus rogercresseyi (assembly GCA_013387185.1). Taxonomy (NCBI): domain Eukaryota; kingdom Metazoa; phylum Arthropoda; class Copepoda; order Siphonostomatoida; family Caligidae; genus Caligus; species Caligus rogercresseyi. Next base: position 28,447,122 of record CP045894.1, on the reverse strand, counting down.
ACTACCAGACGTATATTTGATGTTTTTTAATAAAACAAAGTTTTCAGTAAAAACAAAGAAAAAAATGGAGTGTGTAATGTTAGCATATTTCATAGCTTTTTTGTATCAATTAACTTCACTCGCCTGTAGAAGATGACTTGTTCGCTTCAGAGTAAAATAGTATTTTAAGTTTAGTAAACCTTTGAATGATAAATCCAAAAATGACCTTGGTTGCATTCTATCAATTCAGAATTCAGTACAATCTGAGTTTACATCATATGATTCAGAGCCTGTATTGACCTATAATAAATCGATTATGAAAAAAAAAATGTGTTTCTTAGATTTGCGTCAAGGTATCCTCTCAAAATTTTACTTTGTCTCTGACGCATTTATAATCCATTATATGCGTCATTTTGTACGCGAGATATGTTTTTTTAATGTACATATAACTCTCTACTTATTAAATTGACATGATTTAGTATACCAAAATATTAAAGCTGGTGTACCAAGCTTTCATTTGATATGTTTGGTGTTCTAAAAATCGCTATACTTTAAGAGAAATAAGCAAATGCATTTTTGCACGTACTCTCCCAAAAAATGGATCCTTTGATATGAGAATATACAATTACCACTTGGTAACTGCTGTTAAAAAAAGAAGGGAGAGAGTATTTTGCCTCACTTCTCTCCCTTCTTTTTTTCTTTATCTTTCTATCCAGCTAACAGTAACAGCAGTTACCCAGCGACATCTATTGGCAGAGTAGGCTAACTTGAAATATTTAGTAGTATTTAGCTCATTTTGCATCTTAAAGAAGCACTCAGAGATGCCAAAATTTAATCACTTGTTTCTTTTGACATTTCCAACAACTCCACAAAGTTTCATCCGAATCCGTTCCGCACTTTTTGAGTTATCCTGCTGACAAACAAACCAACTAACCAACCAACAAACCAACACCAGTGAAAACAATACCTCCTTCGGCGGAGGTAAAAATGAAATAAGGAAGGATACATATATAGAAATACTTTCCTTTTATGCTTTGTCAATGAAATATATAATTTTAATACATATATTTTTTTATAATTTTACTTTTGAAATAAAAAGTACATAAATATTAATGAATAATTAGTTTTCAATCATATAAGTATACTGCCTGGAATAGAGAGTAAAAATGATTGTCTTTCGTAGCTCATTATAGAATCATTGAAGGGCATATTTGTAGCAATAAATTATAAATAATAATTTATGTACATCTATTTATATGAAAAAGTGGGTTTTCAGGCTTAATTGCGGCTTGATTATCTATAAAAAACTTAATTAGTTCGGGCTAGAATGAGTTTCCCAACCAATAAATAACCCATTTATGTATCTAAGGGTAAGACTTTTCTGTTTTTCTCAAAGATAAGTCCCACCTCATCAAAACATTATCTTGTGAAAAGGATACTTTTTTCAAAAACATTAAAATCATTTGAAAAACATGCACCAATATAAATCAAAATGATTTGGAAATTTAGATAACTTTTTACTGAATAGAAAACCCTGTTGGAACTACTTAAAATGTGTATTCAATATATTTGTATTGCTCAATATACAAAAGTCTTCTTAACATGGAATATATATCTTGGGAAGAAATAAACCACCATTCCAGAAATATCGCTTAAAAGGAAAAGCTTTTAAAATGTATCGAATTTTTTTTTTGGCATTATTGCTAGAGAAATAGAGCCTTTGTTAAATAAAAGGCTTGGACTTCACCAAAAGGCTTCTTAAAGGAAATAAAAATTTCAGATATCTCAGTGATCCCATTACGTTAAGCAGGAGCTGTCTTCAAGGGTGCCCTACTGCACCTCTGCTTTTTGTGGCAGGCCTTAAAGATCTTAGTTATTTAATTCAATCATCCATGCCTTCTCCCATTGTCCTGTTCTACGTATCTTAAGAGACTTTTTCTTCTAAATGTTCCTGGAATAACTGGAAAACTGATTGCTCCCATAATTCTCGTCGGATTAAATTATAATCTGCGGAGATGCTCTCCAAATACAAAAGCACTAGAGTTTCGCTTTCGAGTTGCAAAAGCTACATTGCAGAGCGTTTATCTTAGCCGAACCTATTCAAGAACAAATCCATTGTCATATCAGCAGCAGCTCGGTACATGGCGCTCTCCATCAGTATTCCGGAGGAATCAAGCTGGAGATTTGCAAGTGACATCGTTCATTTCTTCCCTCCTGTTCCGAGAGGACCTCTCACCATCTGAAGTTTTTACTACGATTTTACAAAATATAGTTTTGAATTAACTCACACCTACTTATTCTAAATCACGTTAATGTTATTTTAATATCAAATTATTTTTTACTTAGTTTTTTGAAGTGATCGTACTTTTATGTGAGGGTTTAATGTTTTGTTTTGACTTTATTTTGTGTATAAATTTTAAACTATAATGTTTATTTATAAATATGATGTATGTATTTACAGTAAATTCAATAAAGTCTTAATAGGATTTTTTTAACAATTTTAGGATACAATTATTTTAATTGTCCGATTATGGGTATGGGTGTCCTTTTTTCATCAGTTCATTTATTATGTAAATCTAAAAACAGATATATACATAAAACCCAGAGCAAATGTGTAATGAAACATAAATAAACATTGTAGCTTAAGGTTTTTGCACTGGGATAGAACATATCCAATAAAATATCATATAGACATAGAATACAATTTAAAGTCATATCACAATCAACTATACAATAATTTAAGATTCCATACTTTAATCAGAAAAAATGAAACACAGGAATATGTACATGACTAAAAAATGAAATACTTTAGCTGTTCTTATAAAAATTTAAAATTATTAGGATTATTTTTGAATATTTGTGGAGCATGATAGAAAATACTTAGAATTTTCAGATCTAACGCAGTGTAACGTTCCGCTGCCGCGATGATAATTGTCCTCCGTTCTGTCGGCAGTATTGGAGTATTTAAGGTTAGCCTTTCCGCTATAATTGCTTTAGAGTTGAGAAGGGCACTATTGAAAGCCCTCATTCGCAACGAAGATCCATTCGCTCCTAGGCCAAAAAGGATGCTTGCTTTTATGTACCTAGACGTCTGAGGATCACTCAAGCCTTTTACATTTAACGTAAGCATATTTTTAATAATCCCTACTGCGGGGCAATCCACCAAAGCATGAAGAATTGAATTATAAATACGGCCACAATCTCTACAAGGCTCATAGAATTTAGCAAATTTGCCAAAATTGCAATTGAGTAGTGAATTTACTCCCGTCTACAATTTTATGAGATAACCATGATCCTTTTTCTCCATTTCTCAGGTAGATCTAAGAGAGCCAAGAAGTTGTTACAAATTTCTTGGCACTCTATAGAACCCAATCTGGTAGGACTAGACATCCTCAAATGCCTAGGGTTCTGCAAGGAGTGAAGATTGGCCGATCTCTTTTAAGGGTACTTAAACCTCCCTTCACAGAAAGGGCATTCTTGAGTGATGTCATGTTTGGTGAAAATTCCACTTTAGGCCTTTTCCTACAGACGTCGGGAGTCTCTATATTAAAAAAAGTTTTTATTTTGCAGTTGCCTCTATTATGTCAACAGTAGAATAGTATCAAACAGGGAATCCTCTATAAAAACCTCTGGTGCATCCCCAAATTAGAGGTGAGTTGTTTGTAAGTTCGGTTCCAAACATTTTTTTTTAAATCATGTTCGTTTATTATGTAAATAAAATAAATACATAAAAACCAGAGCAAATGCGTAATAAAAACATAATTAAACATTTTAGTTTAAAATTTTTGCTCTGGGGTTGAACGCACAAAATAAAATAACACATAATATCAGGTAAAGGCTATCAAATTAAGACAATATTTTGGGAAGCAACTATTAAGAATTTTAAAAGATGAACATAATAAATGTAATTAAAACATAATAAAATTATGCTAAGTGCTAAAAATTACTAAATCTTTTTGAAATTATTTTTATAAGTCTTTGGTGTTGGATGGAGAGGCTTGGATAATACTTAATTATCCTTCCGGCGGACGTCCACGTTCCTCCTTCGTCTGGCGAGGGGATTTTTAACGATAATGCTGCATATCTTGCCGCCGCAGATATAAATATGCTTCTCAGCTCTTGAGGATGGAGAGGTTTGTAGGAGGTCAGCTTATGACAAATCAGCGACTTAGAGTTCATAATACTGAAGGTCAACGCCTTAGTTTCCGGAGACTTGTTGCTTTTCCCAAGGCCGAAAAGGATAATGCCTTTCCAAGCATTCGAGGACTCATACTGAAGGGTAGGTAGGTTGAGCAATAGGAAGTCCTTAAGAATTTTAACTGCACGACATTCAACAAATAAATGAATTGTTGAGTTAAACAAAAGACCGCAATCTTTGCACGGCCTAGAAAAAAATAAAAGATCAGCCGAAATCATCAGCTGAGCTGTGAATTTTCTTCCGTCGTGGATACCTTGCAAAGATTGTCGAATCCGATTGTTCCAAACCGAAGGAAGACCAAGTATTTTCAAATATTTATCACTTATTTTTTCTACCTCTCTTTGATGCGATGGAGGAGACATTTTTAAGTGCCATGGCTTCGGAAGAATGTGTTGCAGAGACGTCCTCGTCAAAGGATACACAAATCTCCCATCAGAAAATACGTTATCTTTGCAGAGATCATGAACTGTAAGAATTCTTGACTTAATAGCCATTTCCTCCAAAATGTCCGGTCGAGGTATATTTCGAAAATATAAATGCTTGTGAGCGTTTTGTCGAATGACATCTACGGTCGTATTGGTGTCGTAGATAGGGTAAAGTTTCCATAGTATACGTTGAGATGCACCCCAGACCCGAGAGAGTCGTGAAGTTAAATGGTTAGTTAAGTCTGAGCCGAACATTAACCACCAGTAGATTTCGTCATAAGCTACAGATCTTCTCCACTCGATGGATGGATTTTTTGTAATTTCATTAAAGATTTTCATATACACCTTTGGTATAATACAACTCAAGCGAGAAATACCTCCCCCGAGCAAACGTTTTGGTCTTAGAATAGATGGAAGATAATGATGGTGAAATAAGGCACGAAGCCATTTTTCCTCCTCGAGAATGACTTTTTCGGCAATTAATGGATGAGAGGACGCCTTGTATAACATTAGAGGAACAACTTTCAAATTATAAAAGTCAATTCTTCTCTGAATGTTGAAGCTCCTCCATTTTGCTATGTTTCGAGGGATGATTGAAAATGCATTCGTCCAGTTCTTCTCATCAATTCCTTTATTATTCCAGGTAATTCCCAGAATGTCCACTTGGTTCCTAATTTGGCACGAAGTAATTTCACTTTCTTTAGGGTTCCATTTTCCAAGGGGTAGAATCGTTGTCTTTGCCTTGTTGATAGCTAGGCCTGATATTCGTTCGTATTTTGAAAAAAAGTTTAAAACGATATCTACTCTTTTACTCAGTTGAAGTTCTGAATTTCCTTCTACCATAAGAGTAACGTCATCGGCGTAGAGGTCTATTAAATGTTTTGTGCCTTTGACGTCCACGCCAAACCCTCCGTACTTTTTCAAAACCATCCGAATTAGATCCTCAACCGCTGCAACAAAAAGTAAGGGAGAAGATGGGCATCCTTGCCTACAGCTATTCTTAAGGTGGATGGGATCACTTTCCATTCCATTAAGTGATATTGTCGAGGTTCCATTTAGCAATAATGCCCGAATGGGATTGAAATATTCCTTCGGTAAGAGTTTCTTAACCGCACTCATAATGTGAATATGCGATATAGAATCGAAGGCCTTTTGAAAATCAATAGCAATTATTGCTCCGAAAGTTTCCCTTTCTTCCACTGAATCAATGCAAGCTTGAATATTTCTGGAGACATCACAGATTCTTCTTTTTTTGAGAAAGCCCTTTTGTTGAGTGCCAATCTTGGTGTTAAGAATGGGTTCCATTTTTTGGGCAAGCACTCCCGATAATATTCTATATGAATAATTGAGAATGGTGATGGGCCTCCAGTGACTAAAGTCTGACCCATCACCTTTCTTTGGGATTAAAGCGATCCTACCCTTTGTAAGTTCCATAGGCATCTTGCCCTTTAATTCCATGGATTTACCTACTTTTAATAGGTATGGAACGCTTTCCTCCAAAAAGTGAACAAAAACTCCACCACTTAACCCATCTGGACCTGATGTTTTTTTATAATTAAGTTTATGACGAATATAGTTTGTCATTGATTCCTTGGTGAATATTTTATTTTCTCCGATCCTTGACCATTTTTTCCGCCGAGGAAAGTTTTTCCGTGATCCTCCCACGATAGACTGGAATTTTTGATGGAAATATCGAAGAATGTCTTTTGGGGCATTTAAGACCTTCCCACCCTCAATAATTCTATTAACGAAAGGAGATGGTCGTTGTTCAATATTTGAAACAAGTTTAACTCTTTGGGAGGCACTTTTTTCGAGAGATACTTTCTCTTCCATTTCAGCCTCCACAACCTCGGACACCCTAAATGCGTTGAATGTATCCGCCATTAAGGACCGGGCAAAAATTGAAGACGAACTAAGAATGTTTTCAATATCCTGTTGTCGCTTTTTCGAGGCTTCTCTCTTTTCTCTCAAGAAAGAAGTTGTGGTGGATTGAATAGTTTTTGTGAAAACCCTCATTGCCGTGTCCGCGGAGTATTTGGGAGAAAACGCCTCTCTTATATGTGATTGCAACTTTTTTTTAGCTTGGCGTCCTGAAGAACTTGAAGAGGGAGCTTGAAGCGGCGTTGATGATATCCTAGGCGTAGCTCCAAATCAATTAACTTATGATCCGAGAAAGGTTCTGGTTTGTAAGTGGCATTTTTAATCAGTTTAACAATACTAGGAGAAGCTAAGGCCAGATCAATTCTTGATCTATATTTACCTCGAGACCACGAAAAACTATCAGGGGAGAATCGACCCATTATATCCACAAGTTTGAAAATGTTGATAGCCGTTTGAAGACTTCTCCTATTAGAGTAATAAGCACCCTGCCTGTCCAAATCCACATTCAAGTCTCCAACCATTATGACTGGTAGATTGGTTGCTCTCACACTGTCCGTTAGGGTTCCAACAATGGATTCATAAAAGTCCGAGCATTGCACATTGGGACCATAAGCATTAATGAGATAGAAAGCCATACCACTTGTCGAAATATATATTTGATGCCAATCACTCATTTCGGATGCTTCTTTAACAGATTTCGCCGTCTTTATATTTTTCGAGATAAACGTCTGAACCCCTCGATTTGAGTTATTACCCGTAAAGAACGTTTTGAAGCGTCGAGGTTTGCATAAACAACAGTTCGGAGGACATGTTGATGACACCTCACATTTTACATCTTGTAGGCAAACAATGTCGGGATTTTTTTCAAAGATGGAGTTCAATAGAGCATGTCTCTTTAGTCTGTTCATACCACCTCTTGTATTGAGTGATATGATTCTTTTTATGCCCATATTTGCTTTAATTTCGTTGGAGGAGTTATCTTCGAAAAAATCGGTGATCTTCATTTGGGAATGTTTATCTGAAAAAACACTCATAACTTGGCTGAATACGAAGTTAAGATTAGTTTCTTTTTATTTTCGTCGGGTTTTTTCTGTTATCGGGTGATGGACCTGAGAAAGATCTTACTCTTTTCGATGACTGAGACCGAGTCCTGTCCAACAGAATAGCATTCGTGTCCAGGTGAGAACGCTGATTTTTCGGAATTGTTTTCGCTGTTTGAGGTGTATTTGTGGCTACTATGTTAGTGTCCGAATTTGTCGCAGTTTCAATGGAAAGAGCTGGAGGGGATTCGTTGACCAGTCCTTGGTCCTGAGTCTCAGAGACATGTATAGAAACGGGAGCTTCCTCACTGACAAGAGGTATGCTATTCCCATACACACTATCCTCGACGTTAGTCTCCAGAATTTCATTCCCAGAAGTCGCCACAGCAACAGGGACCTGAACTGATGTTGCAGTAGAACCATTTATGTTTCCTCCACAGACTTCTTCATCCTCGACAGGGATAGATATTTCACAGTCGGAAATATTTATTACAGGAGCAGGTGATTGTTGTTTCTGCGATTCTGTTGTATTAGAGATCTCCTCAGGTTGAGGAACAGACTTTTCTCCAGCAGAATTGACCTCATTACTTAATATACGTTCATCTAATTTTTTTCAATAGCCGTTCATACTCAGTAGTTTTCATTTTATTTTGGTCGCAATATTGCTTTAAATGCCCAAAGTTAAAGCACCTTTGACATTGCAATTTAACACCCAGAAACTTAAGTTTAACTAAGTAACCCTGGAAAGGTACTATCTGGGGAATGTTGGAAGGATCTGCAGTGATCTCCACAATATAATCACTATCCCTCCAAACTTCGCGATAGTTTTGATACTTTTTCTCCGCGTTTTTATCAAAAGGATTACTTTTGGGATAGTGATTGTTAATCTCCCCAAATTGTTCGAGCCACTTGACTAGGAGGCCTTCGTTAACTCTTTTAAATGTATTAACCAGAGTAATGGTGAACTTCTTCTTCTTGTCAAGAGATATTTTATCAATTCCCTTGAGCTTGCAAATTGCCTCTTCATAAATGCCGTCTTTATTTATAGTCTTTATTTTCAATTCTTTTTTAGGTCCGAAAGTCTTGATCTAACATCGATAGGAAACTTTGTGTAGATACAAGATTGTCCTAAACCAAATCTGGGGTTTGCTCCAGCCACTTCATGCTCATGGAATCCGAATTCCATAGCCATATCGTACACTTCAATGTGCTTCAATTTGTCCGTTTTAAACGCATTTCCATCAGAGTCTTCCATTGTAATAACGAAGGTTTCCCATTCGTAATCTACATTCAGGTTTAATCTTTTCTCAACAACATTGGAGCTCTTCTTCTTTTTCAACACGTCTGAATAAGCGCTCCTCAGAAAAGTCGATTTGCCCTT